>ML794620.1:425814-440968 GCA_009831015.1 Picea engelmannii
ACTTGGATTGTATGGTTAAAAAGGATTAATTTTTTCTATTACTGATTCACCCCCCCTCTCAGTAATCAAACACCTTCCCAAAAGGAGGTGTGTGCATGCAAGGCAAAAAAATATATAGAGAGAGAGAGAGGAGAATGTGTGGAGATTTCCAACAGATGATGAAAAAAAGGCCACGAGATTGATGTTGAGGGAGCATCTGATAAACCTCGTCAAGGCCATGAAAGAGAAAGATATCTCTGAGAGTTTGCAAAGAATAGAACCTGAGCAAAAGCTTAGATAGAAAAATAATCCTTGAGAAACTACGAGAGTTCCCTGGTGATATCATGGCTTGACACAGAGGTGTCCAGAGTGCTAAGAATGAATGCCTCTGGGCCTATGGTTGGGTAGAAAGGAGAAAACCCACATTTAGTTGGTTGGATGCAACTATAATAGATAAGTACTTCATTTACCCTGCACACTTGAATTGAAATGCATGATCGAATGTCTGTGTCTCCGAATAAGATTCATAGTTTTTTAATTATAATGAAAATTCTTAATGTTATTTTGTAAATTGTTTCCTTTGAATGGTTATAAGATGACCATTGTGGCCTCTGGGCTGGTTGGGAAATCCTCAAGGTATTCTCCCCAGGGATCAACTTCACAGTATTAGAGTTGGGGCAGACTCCACCAAATTGCTACAGTCTTGTTGATCCTTCGAAGGTACCTTTCCTTGTGTTAGAACCTAAGTTGTATGAGTGGAGGGTGCTTCCTTCAAACCAGTAGCCAAAGATACCATAGGCTCCTGCCCACGGCCTTAACCAAATCTTGGCTAAGAGTCAATATTACAACTCCAGACTCATTAGAGGGTCCATATGACCAGGGCCTGGGAACCCTGCACTAGCCCAAAAGGAGCTAGCCATTTTGGCTTCGGGACTTCAAAACTTACGACTCATCAACCCTAGAAAATAGCCGAATTCGGGAATCATGAATTGATGAGGATCGTAGATATAGGGATCTAGTGGAGATCTCTCTCATTCATTAGATCGAACTTAGGAGGGGAAGCATTAAGTGCTTCGGCAAAGTTCTACTTCGGGAGGATAAGATTGGTCTAGCGTCGAAACTCCTGAATGCCAAAAGTGGTGAAGTTAATCAGGACTGTTGAAAGTGGAGGGATATGTGTCCACAGATCAACAACTATCCATAAATTTGGGTATTCGGCGGTATAGGGATGTGCGAGTTTCCCTGAAGCTCTATGAGCTGTAGTAAATCCTAGTCATGAATGCTAGGTACACGTGGCAACAAATCAGGCATGGTCCGGAGAGGAAGCCAAAATATTTACGCCAAACCCCTGAATGTCGAACTTTCGAAGTGACGTGGACCGTCCATATTCGAGATCCCTCTCAGTCGTCGATCTAAGAAACCACCCTCGATTACCCAACCGACCAGGAATGCATTGGGGAACAACATGCGGCCCCTAATTGTCCTATGTCTAAGTTTGTATGTCGAATTAGAGTCATTGGATGAGAGGGTACGTGGAAAGTGATCCTATAGTTCGGAGACTTAGTACTTTGGAGGAATCTAGCCAAGAATCTATAGAGTGTGAAAACCTATGAAGTCACGAACGTCGAAATGAATCTCGACCGTTGGTAGGATGAGGACACTTGGTGCCAGATTAGAGAGTCTAGAGGCTTGGCTCTTCAGGGATTTATGACGTGGGGAGTTGCGAAGTCTGAAACCCTGAAGTGAGGGAGGTCGTAGATCTATGGATCTTCGTGGAGTCTTACTAACCATTAGATCGTAGGGCTAGGAAAATATCAATCCAAGATGACATGGCATCATGATGTCATCCGAGGTGACGTGGACCCACATTACGCGTGCTACATGTCACCCATATATGGCTGATTCACATACCCTTTATTCCTATTAGAGCATGACATGTGTCACCTTCGAATGAGAACACATGTCACCCTTGGCCTTCGTCGCATGTCAGCTTCTGGTCCGTGCCTATTTGGCCAACATGGTTGGTGATGTGTCCGGGACTGCGGGAGTCTAGATAATTTCAGGAGTTCGTAATATTTGGACATAGCATGGTAAAGGAACGTTCAACAAAAATCTTCGATCGTTGAACGCCAAACATTCAACGATGATCGTCAATTGTTGAAACACCAAAAATGAAGGACGTCGGTTGTCTATTGTCGAACGTCGATCGATGAATGGCCAAGGCCACGTGGAGAGATTTCAGGATTTTATGGAAAACATGTGCAATAAGAAAAGGGATGTTCAACACAAAAAGTCGAACGTCGATCACCGAATGTCCAAGGCCACGTGGCGAGATTTTTGGATTTTGGGGAAAATGCCTGCAGTAAGAAAAGAGACGTTCAACGCAAAACTTCGAACGTCGATCATCAAATGGCCAAGGCCACATGGCGATATTTAGGGATTTTGGGAAAAATGTTTGTAAAAAAAGAAACATTCAGTGCCGAAAGATGAAGACCCCAACTAATAACGCTCGGATAGCTTTGGGAGACTGTATATTGCAAACCATGGATCATATTTCGAGCTGGTAACAGTCGTTAGAAAGATACATATGAGTAGAAGAGGATGAATACCTTGGAGAGATGTTTTGAGATGATTTGAAGAGAAAACAAATTTGATGCCCATCTCTAGAAAGGGTATTTAGGAGTTGGGTGTGTTACAACTTTCCATTATTTTTCTTTCTTTTAAATTATCTTTTGTAAATATTATAGGATTACTCATAAACTATTAATAATTGTAAATATTAGATTATAGTGTCCTTAGGATAACTTTTCCATGTCTCTCTTCTTACGAGTGGAGGCTCTTTCGTTGGGTAACGAATCCGTAAAACTCATCAGGAAAAACCATACCAAACAGCTTGGGTTCTGCTCTAAGGACCTTAGACTGGGTTGTTTATCTTGCATTGATGAGTGGTCAATTCTTCCCGTCAATAAGATGACATACGTATTTACTCAAAGTACGAATAAGAAAATGAACAAAACATGAGGATGGTGCTGCAAGTATTGAGAGAACATTAGTTGTATGAAAAGTTGAGCAAGTGCTCATTCTACCATATGCAGATTCATTACTTGGGTCATATCATTCAAAGGAAGGGATAGTTGTGGACCCGAAGAAGATAAAATCCATTGAAGGATGGCCAACACCAAGTAATGTCGCATGGGTAAGATCCTTCATGAGACTTATAGGGTACTACAAAAGGTTTATTGAAGGCTTCTCAAAGATTACACACCTAATTACATCCTTGAAAAAGAAAGGTGTGGGATTTGAATGGACTCTGGATTGTGTAAGGAGTTTTCAGCACTTGAAGAGTTTGTTGAAATGTGCACCAATTTTGAGATTTTTTTATCCTAATGAAGGCTTTGTTGTGTGAATGTATGCATGCAAGGAAGGGATCAATGGATTCCTTAGTCAGAATGGCCATGTGGTATGCTACAAATCAAGGAAATTAAAAGATCATGAAAGACACTATGCTACTCATGATTTGGAATTGGTATCCATAGTGGATACCTTGAAGATGTGTAGGCATTACCTCATGGGAAAATTATTCAAGTTGAGGACAAACCATATTGGTCTAAATATTTGTTTGGACAACCAAGTTTAAATTTCAGATAAATTAGATGGTTGGAATTCCTTAATGAGTATGAATTTGATATCAAGCATATTAAAGGAAATGAGAACAGGGCGATTGACACACTCAAAAGGAGGGTGCATGAGATGCATGCTACAACAATTAGCATGTACAAATCATATTTGAGTGATAGAATTTTCGAGGTTTCCAAATCAGATCAACGCTATGTGGACATAAAGGTAAATTTACAGCAAGATAAATTGCAATAGAAATTTGAAGGTTATGAGCTAAAAGAGGATAGAATCTTCATGTATAGGTGCAAATTTTATGTGCAAATTTTTTTTTATTGTCAGAGATGCATAAAGTTCCTTATGTTGGACACCCAACCTACCAGAAAAAAATTGCAGCAGTCAAAAAGAAATACTATTGGCCATGCATGAAAAATGAGGTTGTTGATTTTATTGATAGATGCCTTGAATGTCAAAAGGTCAAGGATGAGCACAAACACCCAATTGGTTTTCTACATCCCTTTCCCATCCTTGAATGGAAATGGGAAGCTGTAACCATGGATTTAATTACTAAGTTGCCTAGGATTGTTAAGCAACATAATTCTAATATGGTAGTGGTGGATAAGCTTATTGAAGCTACCCATTTTATTCCAATGAAGTCAACTCACAAGGCAGCCAACATTGCTGATATATACATGAGAGAAATTGCTAGGTTGCATGGTGTACCCAAGACAATTGTGTCTGACAAACATCCCAAGTTCACATCGAATTTTTGGAGAGTGTTTTTCAAAGGATTTGGGACAAATATGAATTTTAGCATAGCATATCATCTAGAGTCAGATGGGAAAATAGAAAGGGTAAATCAAGTGATAGAAGATATTCTAAGAATGTATGTGATGGAAAAATTGACGCAGTGGGAAAAATATTTACCTTTGGTCAAGTTTTCTTATAACAATGGGAATCAAGCTTCTCTAAAGATGAGCCCATTTGAGGCACTTTATGGCAGAAGTGCAACAAACCAGTGAGTTTGGACAACCCTACAGACCATGCAATGGTTGGGCCATATTTACTTAGGGAAATGGAAGAGCAGATGGAGAAAATAAGGCATAATTTAAAGGTTTCTCAAGACAAGGAGAAAATTTGCACAGATAAAGGTAGAACCCATAGAGAGTTTAAAGTGGGTTCAGAGAGCCTGTGTGTGGTTTTTAGGCTGGTGAGCCAGGATGCAAAAAGCTCAGTGCGTCTATCCTTGTAAATTGTAATCCTACTCAAATTATTAATAAAATCACATTGCTATGTGCAAACCAGTCATACGAAAAGAGACGGGGGGGTAAACTCCATCGAAAAGGGAAAGGGGGCGCTTAAGTCCAAGGGAATATTTTATTAATATTTCTGAAAACTTTAATTTATGGATAATTATTTATCCTAAGTTCTTGAGGGATGGGAATGAGTCACCAATTGGCTAAAGCTAATTCTGAAGGTGACAAGTGTCCAGTTATGACCATACAAATATATGGTCGAACCTTAGCATATTTTGGGGGGATTTTTCACTCATTTTTATTCATCGTTCAGACCATCTGAACATGAGGGACGACCATTATCATATCTATAATAAAATATTAGAAAGGGGTTTCCATCTAGTAACCAAAGTCTTTGTTGTCGAAGAGGCGGGTTGTCAAGCCCATGAGCATTCTCTCCAGGTGAGATATTTTCTAGGAATTGTTCCCTATTGCGGTGGGAATTAGTTACAGGGATCTGAGACTTCCTATCTGGCATGTTTCTAAAGCCCTAGAAGGGAAGTGGGGCAGCCAAAGAACTGTTGAGCAGAGAAGGGGCACACTTCTTGGGGTGGGAAATGCATGTGGGGAATGAGAGACTGCATGCAAGTTGCAACAGTTTATCACCTTGGACTAAACAATTTTGTTGATTATCAGACCTTAGCCTCGCATTAGGAATCAATTTTCCCTAGTGGAGTTTAAGCCCCAACTCGGGGGAGAACTGTTGTTGAAAGTATATGAGAAATATAGTCTATGGCTAGGAGGAACGTCTGAGCTCTGTGCACAGATGGTGACTCTTTATAAAAATATAAGTGTCCTTTATGTGTTTGTCTGATATGGGTTTATTTCCTGTATGACATTGCATATAATCAATTGTCGTTATTTTGTATGATGTTGTTTGTATATTTAAGTGTGATGTTATTATTCAGTATTTGTTTTCTCACTTGTAGAGTATGACAATTATTAAGTATTAATGTTAGTTAACCTTGTAATAATGGTCCCGCGTTCTGAGGCAAGGCTAGAATTTCCCTTTGCACAGAAAAATAATTCATGCACACAAGAGGTTGGAATCATTATGCACACAAGGAATCAAATCCATGCACACAAGGAGAACTGAATCTGTGTGAGACACCGGAATTGTTGTGTGTGAAATAGTATTCATTTGTTCATAGTGGTTATACGTGCAGTAATACTTTTGTGCACTAAATGATTGTGCTTGCAGTTGTATTATGTGTTAATAACGATATTATAACTGGTGTATGAAGAGGAAAGTTTGTGTGGTGAGATCCAGGTTGGGATCGTGCGCGTTACCTCATGTGTTTCTGCGCATATTAACATATAGTGTAGAATCTATGCACTAAATTTTTGGAATGACATTCCTCAACAATAAGCTAGGGATGTTACAAAAATGGTATCATGGCATTTATTAGTGCTGGTAACATGGGACATTACTGATGGGTATCATAGAAGTATTTAGGTAGTTTGTATTAGTGGAGACATTACAATGTGGTAATGATACCTAGCTAGAAGGTTGGGTACATTACATAATGGTACATGTAATACCCCTAATCCGAACCCCAATTGTAAATGAAAATGTAAGTGTACATATAGGGTAGTGAGTCATTGGTACCAAGTTTTGGTTCAGTTTTGATTTCATAACAGTAGTTCTCGAGGATTGATATCTAGAGAAAGAGCGCGCATATTCCATAGTGGTGTGTCCATCTAAGTAAGTGTGTGTGGATTGTGCATCAAGGGAAGGGTGCACAAATTCCATAGTGTTGCGCGCACCTGAGTTATTGCACAAGGATTACCTTGAAGTGTGCATCAGGCATATGTGTGTGTGTGTGTGTGTACATGTACATGTAGATTTATATGTATGTATTTGTATTTGAGGTCGGAGAGCCTGTGTGTGGTTATTGGGATGGTGAGACGGGATGCAAAAAGGCCAGTGCGCCTATCCTTGTAAAATGTAATCACACTCAAATTATTAATAAAATCACATCATTGTGTGCATACCAATTAGACAAAAAGAGAAGGGGGGCTAAACTCCAATGAAAAGGGAAAGGGGGGGCTTACTTCCAAGGGAATATTTTATTAATATTTATGAAAAGTATAATTTATGGATATTTGTTTATTCTAAGTTCTAGAGGGATGGGAACAAGTCACCAAGTGGCTAAAGCTAATTATAAAGGTGACAAGTGTTCAATTATGACCATTTGAACCTTAACATATTTTTGGGGGATTTTTCACTCATTTTTCTTCATCAGTCGGACCATCTGAACCGGGGGGGCATTTATGTATCTGCAAGAAAACCTTGGAAACGGGTTTCCATCTAGTAACTAGAGTCTTTGTTGTGGAAGAGTTGGGTTGTCAGACATTTGAGAATTCTCTCTAGGTGAGATATCTACTATCGAAGAGGTTGATTGTCAAGCCCATGAACATTCTCTCTAGGTGAGAGACTTGCTAGGAATTGTTCCCTTGTGCCCTGGGCATTAGTTACAGGGCTCTGAGACTTCCTTTCTGGAATATTGAGCAGAGAAGGGGCACACTTCCTGGGGTGGGACAAGCATGTGGGTAATGAGAAACTGCAGGCTAGTTGCAGTAGTTGAGCACCTTGGAATGAACAATTTTGTTGATTATCATACCTTAGCCTCGCATTATGAATCCTTTTACCCTGGTGGAATTTAAGCCCCATCTCGAGGGTGACATGTTGTTGGAAGTATATGAGCAACATAGTTTATGGCTAAGAGAAACGTCTGAGCTCTACATGCAGTTGGTGACTCTTTATAAAAAGATAAGTGTCATTTATGTGCTTGTTTAATTTACTGTGTGCTTTAATATCTGTGTGATATGGGTGTATTTCCTATATGACGTTGCATATAATTAATTGTCGTTATTATGTATGATGTTGTTTGTACATGTAAGCGTGATGTTGTTATTCAGTATTTGTTGTCACACATGCAGAGTATGATAATTATTAAGTATTCTTGTTATTTAACCTTGTAATAATGGTCTTGAGTTCTGAGGAAAGGCTAGAATTGTTGTGCGCACAGGAAAATCATTTGTGTGTGCAAGAGGATGGAATCATTGTGCGCACGGGGAAGCAGATCCATGCACACATGGAGAACTGAATCTGCATGCAGAACCAGAATGGTTGCATGTGCAGTAGTAATCATGTGTTCAAAGTGGTTACACGTGCAATAATACTTGTGTGCACTAAATGATTATGCACACAATTGTTATATGTGCTAATTCCGCTGTTATAACTATTGTATGAAGAGGAAATTTTGTGTGGCACGCTCCATATTGGGATCGTGTACATTACCTCACGTGTTTTTTCATAGATTAACATATATTGTAGAATCTTCCCACTAGATTTTTGGAGTGGAATTGCTCAACAGTAAGCTGGGGATGTTACAAAGTGGCATCAGGGAATTTTTTAGTGTTGGTAACAGGGGAAATTACAGATGGATATCAGAGCTATATTTAGGGATTTTGCAGCAGTGGAGATGTTGCAATGTGGTAACAATACCCAAATAGGAGGCTGGGTATGTTACAGAATGGTAGAATGTAATACCCCTAATGCGAACCCCAAATGTAAATGAAAATGTGAATGTACATATAGGTTGGTGAGCCATTGGTACCAAGTTTTGGTTTAGTTTTGTGTGCACCTAAGTATTGCGCGAGTGATGTTTTCTAGAGAAAGAGCGCACACATTCCATAATGTTGTGCGCACCTGAGTAAGTGTGTGTGGATTGCGCATCAAGGGAAGGGTGTGCACATTCCATAGTGTCGTGTGCACCTAAGTAAGTGTGCGCATATTATCTTGAAGTGTGCATCAGATAAAGTTATATATATATATATATATATATATATATATATTTGAGGCCAGAGAGCATGTGTGTGGTTTTTGGGCTGGTGAGTTGGGATGGGAAAAGGCAAGTGCAACTATCCTTGTAAAATGTAATCACACTAAAATTATTAATAAAATCACATCGCTATGCACAAACCAATCCGATGAAAAGAGGCGGGGGGATAAACTCCACCGAAAAGGGAAAATGGTGCTTTAATTCCAAGGGAATATTTTATTGATATTTCTGAAAAAGTATAATTTATGGATATTTATTTATCCTAAGTTATCGAGGGATGGGAACGAGTCACAAAATTTCTAAATCTAATTATGAAGGTGACAAGTGTCCAATTATGACAATGAAAATATGTGGTCAAACCTTACTGTATTTTGGTGGGATTTTCGACTCGTTTTTCTTCATCGATCAAACCGTCTGAACACGGGGGACAACCATTACCGTATCTGTAAGAAAATCTTTGAAAGCGGTTTCCATCTAGTAACCAGATTCTTTTTTTTCAAAGAGGTGGGTTGTTAGGCCCATGAGCATTCTCTACAGGTGAGAGATTGTTTTTTTAAGAGGCGAGTTGTTAGACCCATGAACATTATCTCCAGGTGAGAAATTTTCTAGGAATTATTCCCTAGTGCATTGGGAATTAGTTACAAGGCTATGAGACTTCATGTATGGCCTGTTGCTAAAGCCCTAGAAGGGAAGTGGGGAAGTTGAGGGACTGTTGAGAAAATAAGGGGCACACTTTCTGGGGTGGGACAACCATGTGGGGAATGAGAGACTATAGGCTAGTTGTAGTAGTTGAGCACCTTGTATTGAACAATTATGTAGATTATCAAACCTTAGCCTGGAATTAGGAATCTTTTTTCCTGGTGGAGTTTAAGCCCCAGCTCGGTGGTGACTTGTTGCTGAAAGTATATGAGCAACAAGTCTATGGTTGGGAGGAACGTCAAAGCTCTACGCGTAGTTGGTGACTCTTTATAAAAATGTAAGTGTCCTTTATGTGCTTGTCTAATTTACTATGTGATTAATTAATTATGTTTGATATGGGTTTATTTCCTATATGACGTTGCATATAATTAATTTTCGTTGTTATGTATGATGTTGTTTGTACATGTAAGAGTGATGTTGTTATTCAGTATTTTTTGTCGCACATGTAGAGTATGACAATTATTAAGTATTCATGTTAATTAACCTTGTAATAATTGTCACGAGTTTCCGAGGAAACACTAGAACTTCATGCGCACAGGGAAATAATATGTACGCACAAGAGGCTAGAATCGTTGCGTGCACATGGAATCATATATGCATGCACAAGGAGAACTAAATCTGTGTGAGGAACCAGAAGGGTTGTGTGTGCAATAGTATTCATGTGTTTAGAGTTGTTACACGCGCAATAATACTTGTGTGTAGTGAATGATTGTGCGCACATTTGTATTATGTGTTAATTTTGTTGTTATAACTAGTGTTTGAAGAGGAATTTTTCTGTGGCGTGATCCATCTTGGGATAGTGCGCATTACCTCACGTGTTTCTGCTCAGATTAATGTATAGTGTATAATTTTCACACTAGATTTTTGGAGTGGCATTCCTCAATAGTAAGTTGGGGATGTTACAAAATGGTATCAGGGCATTTGTTAGTGATGGTAACGAGGGATGTTACAAATGGGTATTAGAGTTTTATTTAGGGATTTTTCAATAGTGGAGACATTACAATGTGGTAACGGTACCCAAATAGGAGGATGGGTATGTGACATATTGGTATTAGAGCTATATTTATGGAGTTTGCAACAGTGGAAACATTAAAATGTGGTAACAATGCCCAACTAGGAGGCTGGGTATGTGACAGATTGGTATCAGAGCTGGGTACATGATAGATGTGACTAACTATGTTCTTGGAAAATATAGTAATGTCATCCATGTAAATTACTACCGATTTTTTGATTAATCCTCATAAAGTTATGTCCATGACCTACTAAAAAATAGCACCAACATTAATTAGTCCAAATGGCATTCATCGATAAGTATAATTTCCCCATTTCATTAGAAACGTGGTTTTAATTTGATCATTGATTGAAACCAAAACCTATTTGTAACTAGAGAATCCATCAAATAAAGACATCATCTCATAACCCATAACTGACAACAGAATTTGGTCCATAGATGGGAGAGGATAATCATCTTTATTAGAAGCTTTTTTAAGGTTTCTAAAATCCATGCATAACCAAATATTTTCTCTTCTCTTATGAATATGGACTAAGTTGGCTACCCAAGTATCATGTCTTAAAGGATAAATGATTCAAGAATCCAATATTTTTCAATGCCTTTTGGATGAGAGGTTCCAATGCAGGATTTGTATTCCTTTGTTTGTGTTAGAAACGTTTTGTGTCAAGTTTCAACAGTATAGTATGTTGAATTATCTTTGGATCATACATATTCAATTCATTTTAGATCCAGGATAATATGTCTTTGAATCCTTTAAATAGCCTAATATAGTGTTTTCTTTCCTCGATGGTACAACAGGTTCCAAGTTTGACCTTCTTGGGATCACAGCCAGTTCCTAAATTAATTTCTATAACTGATTTAGGATTTGGTTGTTTTTGTATTAACTATATTATGAAGCCTATCTTTCATATTGAAGAACGTTTTGAGAGTAACTAACTATTTTGGAATCAAATTAGAATGAAACTGAGTAGTCCCATCATTATAATCAGTTCCATTTAATGCATTCTTGATTTTCAATTATGGAACCTTCAAATATCTTTGTATTAGTTAATAATTGAATAATCTGCTAGTCATCTTCAAACACTTGCCAATTTTCAATGTTTCCAGGCACAAAAAGGCGTGAAGTCTATTTCAATAGAAAATATGATTAAGGGTTGACCTCTAGCTAGTGAAAGTGATGTTTCCATAACAACTAATGAATCAACCATTGCATTGTTAATATAAGATAGAAAATGAATAATGAATGATTTAAAATGGTGAATCGAGTCAAAGTCTATTTCTTTGTACTTTTTTAAATGCAGAGAATTGTAGTGACAATATTCCAAATGTGCTCACTACTACCTCAGAATCGTCAAATACCTGGAGGTCTTAAACATTGAAATTTATAGCCCATTGCAATCCTAAGACTAAATGTTTGTTTAAGCATATAGGGGCTTCCGCAGTGCAAGATATTAGATATTATTTTTGGGATTAACTACTTAGTGTAAGTCATTAATCTATGACCTAAGACTAAATGTTTGTATTTGGAGATATTATTTGTGTAGAAAATTTCTCATCTAAGAGAAAAAACAATCTTTCTTTGATTGTGGTCAATGAGAACACATATGGATCTAGCACTGACACTATACATAGACATGTCAAAGTAAAGCTGCCAAAATATAGGGGATTCTTCACTCTTTTAATCACTATTCAATATACAAGCAAGAGTAGTGCTAGTTTCAGCCTAAGGGAGGGTAGAATCTTCATGGTGTATTGAAAGATGAAAGGTGCTTATAATAAAAGAGTACCAAGGAAAATCTCAAGGTGCATGAATGGTTCATTTTTCTCTTTGAGTTCGGTCACAGAGTACTTCATAAGTTTTTCATTATCATTTAGAATCAAATTCAACTTTCCTTTCTAGAGAAACCAAAAGTGAGGAAAATCAATTGTAAATATCCTTTTGGGATTTATAACTAGTTTTTACTGAGAAGCATGGTACATGCCTCTAGAAAATATACAACAATAATACCAACTATTAGGTGTACCCTTGGGTATGGGGCCACTTAGATAAACATATCTCTTAATTTCCCTATGACCTTCACTTCAAATCTATATAGTTGAATAATCTACAAATTGGATTTGACTTATTTGGCATTGAGTTTATAACACACTAATTAAGGCATCACATTAGCTTATACATTTGATTCCACCAAACAATTATGAATATTATGGTTTAAAATAGTAAAGCTTAACAAAAACATAGGCATCATAGACTTTAGATTTTTTTTTAATAGTTATGTTTAAAGACAATGTTTTCTTGGTCATGGTGGGATCTTTCCAAGATTTCAAAAATACATCTCGTTGTTTATTAATATTTAAAAGATCATGCATAGAGATGTTGACCTAGATATTCTGCATACAACCATGTTGTATCAAATTCCATAAGAGTAAGAGTTTTGAGGTGATTTACCTTGTCGTGGAAGGGATAGGTGGAGTATAAGGATAAATCCACTACTTGTGGATAATCACTACACACTTACGTACTATGTACTTATTTTTTTTCTTTCTGTTCCCTCATCACCGTCTTCTTCTTAGGCCTTATTTCTAGTGAAGATGGAACTATACCAAAGCACCATCACAATTGTGGGGTTTAGATTCAGAGATCTTCAAGCTCTATATCTTGTTGATTACTTCCCTTAATGTTTTGTAGTGTAAAATTTCCAAAGTATTTAAGAACTATAAGCATTGTTTCATGGTATGAAGGTTTTGGTGTAATATGCGTTAGTGTTCCATAGCTACATCATCTTGGCCATTTTGATTGTTTACCAAAATGGAGGTTGTGGAACTCTTCGAAGTGTACTACTCATATTGTTTCTATTATAGTGAAAGTCTTTACTCATTGAGGGGTCCTTATTATGTTTTTATTTGTAAGTTAGAAAAATAATTAGCAAGATTTTGCAAGACTCTCTCCTTACCTTTGGTTTTCAAGTGAATAGTTCCCATGTTCATGATAACATTGGCAGCTCACTACACCAATGCTAAGGATTTACTTGTGTTTTTATTTGGGTTAATAGTGTGCAATCCTACATACTTACCATTGATTTACAAGTGATAGCTCCCATGTTCATGGTGGCATGGGAAGCTCACTGCACCAATGCAAAGGATTTATTTGTTTTGTTATTTGAGGTAATAGTATGCAAAGGACTAATGTTTAAGGCTAGAGTCACTTGTGGTGATGAAATTTCCTTTTATATTTCAATGTCTTCATCATACATTTCATGCAAGTATTGGATTACAGGTCTCTTTATTAGGAGAGTAGCGGTGGAGTCAAGTTCATTAAGGTAAAATCCTCGAGTAAGTTTAGCCAAAGGTCTACTCATTTTAGGGATGCATAAGTACAAGGTCTAAAAGTTAGTATTCAAAATCTCAAATTCTCTCTTTACATTGGATTTTCAATTTGGTTAATTGCAAACCAAGCGACCAAAGATTTTAATCATCCACAAATTTGTCTAAGTCTTTTCAGATTCCTACCAGTCATGGATGGAACAAATGGGAGAATTGTAGAACCAAGTGGATTCTCTCCCTTGGAAGGTAAAATGAAAGAGTATGAAAACAATTTCCTCACGAAATGTCTAACATCTTAATGGCCCACATATAAGCTCAAAAAATATCTTAGGTTAATAACTTGTTTAACATTCTAATGGCCCACATATAAGCTCAAAAAAGATCTTATGTTAATAACTTCTCATTGAGATTATATTTTGGTAAATATCTTCCAATGTTATTGGGAAAGTTGAATGGTTTCCCAACCATTCACAATGCATCTTCAACCAGCCATGTCGCTTGAGCTCCAACCATTATTGATGTGTTGGGATTAATTATTAAGTTGTGGGTTAGGTTGATTGTTTGGTATTATAAGGTCTTGGAAGGCTTCCTCAATAAACTCTTGTCATTCAAGTGAAAGGTTATCAATTATTGAATTAAGCTCACTAATGGGGTCTATAGCTGGTCTTGGTTCTCTATGAGGAATTTCCCTCAGTTATCATCTTTGATGTCTATATGGTTGTAAATTTTTTATGGTAGGTGAGATTCCTAATTGCATACCAAGATTTCAAATCATCCATTGGAAGGGTTCCATGGGATTTTCAATATTGTTGGGAAATAATTGAGTTGTTCAAATTAGGGTTGGGTAAGTTCTTCAATGCTATAAAGTGTATTCTAATTGGGGTTCTTTCTTTCTAAAGGATTCCTAGAATTTTAGATTTTCATTTCTATTATCCAGAAAAGGGGCAAGGACCTCTTTCTATCATCAATCTATTGATGTGGGAAAATGTCCCAATTCATCTTTCTCATGGAAATCATTAGATGAAAACACTCAAATTGAAGTCTCCACCCTTAAGATGATTCCTCTAGCTTGTCGTGTTAGCTTACTATTTTTATTTTTTCTAGGTTCTTAATTTGTATGCTTTTTTGGAGTAATTTTTGTTTGTGGCATTTGAATACATAAAAAAAATATTAATAAGAAGAATGAAACAATTAATCTCAAGTAGTAGAATCAACGAAAATGTTCAAAAATCAAAATACACATTTATATTCTTCTGCAATCTTGAATTTACTATATTTATACAAACCCACAAGTCCAAAATTTACATCCACCAATCTTACATAATCTCAACTTTTGTCACAGGCCATGCCACATAATCTCTTTGTGACCCGTTCCCATCCCT
>ML794620.1:441069-452862 GCA_009831015.1 Picea engelmannii
CCCCCCCCCCCTTTTCCCTTTTCTGGTGGAGTTATCCCCCATCTATTTTCGTCTAATTTGTCTACGCACAATGATGTGATATTATTAATAATTTGAGTATGATTACACTTTAAAAGGATAGTCACACTAGACTATTTGAGTCCTAGCATATATATATATATATATATATATATATAACTCATCTCAATGCGCACTGCTAGGTAATCCTCGTGCACTTACTCAAGTGTGCGCATCACTATTAAATGTGCGCACACTTTCTTTGATAACAATTCTCGTGCACTACTCAGGTGCGCGCAACACCAAATCTTGGTGCCAATGACTCACCAACCTATATGTACATTTACATTTACAGTTCACCAGCCTATATGTACAATTACAAAGGGTTTGGATTAGGGAAATCACACTCCCCTCCCCCTTATTTATGCATTGTCCCCAGTGCATTATATTCACATGTACATACAAAAATTTCAAAAATCTTCAAAAAGATGTGAATACTCTGCCTACATAGCATCCTTGCACTCCCAAGTTGCATCCTCGGGACCATACCAGGTCCATTGCACCTTTACCAACTCCATGACTCCATTCCAAAGCTGTTTGATTTTCCGATCCAATATGCAAATCGATCGCACTTGAAAATTTCCTTCTGGCTCCACTTGAATCACATTCTAGTCAATAATATGATTAGAATCAGATACAAACTTTTAAAGCAATGATACATGGAAACATTATGAATACACAAGGATTCAAGAAATGCAAGCATATATGCAACGAGACCAATCCCCTCTAGTATTTCAAATGGCCCATGATAGCATGCTTCCAACTTAGAACAATTTACGAACTTCAAGGAACTGTGTTTGAATTTCACTTTTAAGAACACATGGTCGCCCACTTTAAACTCTTTGTGGGTTCTGTCTTTATCTACACATATTTTATTCTTTTCTTGGGAAGCCTTTAAATTATGCCTTATCTTTACCATCTTCTCTTCCATTTCCCTAAGTATATTTGGCCCAACCACTTCACGGTCTCTTGGGTTGTCCCAACTCACTGGCGTGATGCACTTTCTACCATAAAGTGCCTCAAATGGGCTCATCTTTAAATATGCTTGATACCCATCGTTGTAAGAAAACTCTACCAAGTGAAGGTAGTCTTCCTATTTTCATGGTTTATCCATCACATACATCTTGATCATATCTTCAATCATCCAATTTACCCTCTTTGTTTGTCCATCTGTCTCAGGGTGATATGTTGTGCTAAAGTTCATATTTGTCCCAAATCCTTTGAATATCCCTTTCCAAAATTTCAAGGTTAACTTGGAATCTCTGTCAGACACAATCATCTTAGGTACACTATGCAACTTAGAAATTTCTCGCATGTATATTTCAACAATGTTGGTTTCCTTGTGCGTCGACTTCACTGAAATAAAATGAGCAACTTTAGTAAGCTTGTCCACCACAACCATAAAAGAATCATGTTGCTTAGCAGTCCTAGGTAGATTAGTTATGAAATCCATGGTTACAAATTCCCACTTCCACTCAAGAATGGGAAAATGTTGTAGAAAACCAACTAGATATATGTGCTCAACCTTGACCTTTTGACATTCAAGGCATCTAGAAATAAAATTAGCAAAACCCTTTTTCACACCTGGGCAATAATATTAATTTTTTACTGTTGCAATTGTCTTCCGGTAACCTAGATGTCCAACATAAGGAACCTTATGCATATCTGACAATAAAAAAAAATTCAATTCTCAATTATTTGACACATAGACTCTGCACCTATACATGAGGATTCCATCCTCTTTTAGCTCGTAACCTTCCAATTTATGTTGCGACATACCTTGTTGTAAAGTCACCTTTATGTCCACATAACATTGATTTGATATGGAAACTTCTAAAATTTTGTCAAAAAAATTTGATTTGTACATGCTAATGGTTGTAGCATGCATCTCATGCACCCTCCTGCTGAGTGTGTCAACAGCCTTGTTCTCTTTTTCTCTGATATGATTTATGTCAAATTCATACTCACTGGGGAATTATAACCACCTACATTTTCTCACATTTCAACCTGGTTTTCCAAACAGATACTTCAGACCACTATGATTTGTCCTAGGCTCAAATATCTTACCCATGAGATAGTGTTGCCATGTATTCAAGGCATGCACTATGGCTACCAATTCTAATCATGAGTAGCGTAGAGCCTTTCATGTTATTTTAACTTTATTGATTCATAGCACACCACATTCCCATTCTAACTAAGGACTCCACTGATCCCTTCCTTGCATGCATTCATTCACACAACGAATTATGCATCTGGATCAACAATTCTCAAAATTGGCGCACTTGTCAACAAACTCTTCAAGTGTTGAAAACTCCTTACACAATGTAGAGTCCATTCAAATCGCACACCTTTCTTTTGCAATGATGTAATTTCTTGCATAATATTTGAGAATCCTTCAATAAACCTTCTGTAATAATCTACAAGTCCCATAAAGGACCTCACCTTTGTGACATTTCTTGGATTCGACCATTCTTCAATGGATTTTATCTTTTTCGGATCCACAACTATTCCTTCCTTGGAAATGATATGACCTAAATAATGAATATGTCATTGATAAAATGACCACTTTCTCATCTTTGCATATAGTTTATGCTCCCTCAATACTTGTAGTACCATCCTCAAGTGTTTATCATGCACTTCTTCCGACTTTGAGTAAATAAGTATATCATCCTGAAAGACAATGAAAAACTTATCTAAGTAACTTTTGAAAATTCCATTCATCAAACACATGAAGATAATTGTTGCATTTGATAACCCAAAAGGAACCAATGTGAACTCATAATGTATGTTCCTCGTTCAGAAGGTAGTCTTGCTGATGTCTTCTTCTTTATATCTCACTTGGTGATATCCATATCTGAGATCAATCTTTGAAAATATATATGTGCCCCTCAACTGATCAAAGAGGTCATCTATCCTTTTCAAAGGATACTTGTTCTTTTTTTTTACTTTGTTCAACTTCCAGAAGTCGATACAAAGTATCAACGTACCATATTTATTCTTGATGAAGAATATTGGGGCACCCCATGGTGACACACTTGGGCCTGTATACCCCTTCTTCAGAAGCTATTCAAGTTGCATCTGCAACTCCTTCAATTCTGGCATACTCATCTTATAAGGAGTCTTGGATACATGTGTTGCTCCAGGAATCAGATTTATAGAGAAATCAATATCTCTTTTCTATGGAAACCCCGGTATCTCTTTAAATACATCCTCAAATTATTTTAGTACTACGCAGTCTTCAACATTTGGCACTTTATCCTTAGGTGCCTCTTCCATATGCACTGCAAATACTTGATATCCTTTCTTGGAGCTTTTCTTCAATTGCAAGTCTGAAACTTCTCGGATAGTTAAAACTTTTGGAATAACTTGAATTGTCCTTAAGTTCCATTCCACATTCAAGCAATCAAATTCCTTATTGTAACAGTCTAGAACGACATGATGTTGGTCCAACCAATCCATACCAATGAGGAAATCATACGAGCCCAAGGGTATAATATTGAAATCATTTTTTTTGCGCATTCCATTCATTTCCATTGGACATGCCTTAACCATCTCATTAATTTTCCTTTTTACTCTTGTAGCTAACTGCACCAACCAAGGTTTTCCAAGCTTGCTTCTCAGCAATTGGAATCTTTCCACCATATTAGGATCTAGATAACTATGACTAGCTCTTGAATCAATTAAAATAGCAATGGGTTGGTCATTAATCTTACCTTCCACTTCAATCATGTACAACTGAAAATCAACTTTATTGGTATCCAGGGCTGCGTAAATCCTTGGTACATTTATACCCATGTCTTCAACTATAGTAGCTTGTTGAATACTATGCGCAATCCTCGCTTTATCACCTCTTTGAGGGAAATATCTGCGCATACGATCTCCGCCACAACCTAAACATTGAATAGGTTGTTTCCATAGATTTTTCCCCATTGTCTTCGTTATTTTGGGCTCCTTGAGATTTTGTTTTCCTTGCACAATATTTATAAAAAATGGTGACTTAGTCCCCTTATTCCTCTGTTCCACCTTGCTTTTCATCTTGTCTTCCCAATCCTTTTGGAAAGACGATCTTCCTCATTGTTGTTCATAAAGACATTTAGTGCGCCTTATGGTTTCTTCCAATGTCATGGGTTCATCATACTTTATCTTGTCACTAATAAATGGGGGCATCCCACTCAGATACCTCTGAATTTTAACTTTCTCATCCTTGATGAATGAGACATATTTCAGTAGCTCTAAGAATCTTCTTTCATACTCATCAATTGTCATACTCCCAAGATTGAGTTCAAATAACTCCTTCATTTTCTTGTCATAATACCTCTTGGTTAAGTATTTATTTTGAAAATACCTCTTGAAATCCCTCCAAGTAACCTTCTTCTCATCAATGTGTTGTACTTTCACAAACTAATCCCACCACATTGATGCCTTTCCTTTTAGCTGATAGATGGAAATTCTCCCTTCTTCCTGTACAAAATAATTATGCAGTTGGAAGTAATTCCTCATACCCAACAGCCAATTATTTGCATCTTCATCCTTCTTGTGCTCACTATCAAAGGTAGGAGGCTTGATTCATTTCTCCTTGTAGCTTGTCCACACTAGTCCTTCTCTTATGCATTATGACAGGAGATGGACTTGAGCTACTTCGCACTTTCCTAAATGAATTCTTTGGTGAGTGAGGGTGATGTTTATCAACACTTATTATTCCTCTTCTTTTCTCATTATGATACCTAAGACCTCTTGACCTACTTGTCTTGATATCATTATCCATTTTCTTTTAAAAAATTTCCAAGCTTTGCATCTACTTGATTTTGAAGTCATACTGCTTCTCCTTGGATTTCATAAGCCTTTCATGATCAACTTTATATATTTGGACATATTTTTGCAGTCCCTTTAAAGTTTCTACCAAGTTAAAGCGCTCCTCATTGGATTTTGTACCATCAACACCCAAACCGACATACAGATCTTTGAATTCGTCATCATGTCTAAAAGCTCTTTGCTCAGCTCCCATACTTTTTTGACTTTATGTGTTGATTTTGTTATGCTCTAATCATTGTTAATTCTGCAAAATATGCAGGCAACAAGATTTGTTAGATGAATTCATGCAATGATTACATGAAAACGTTGCACCAATTTTCAAGAATCTTTTCTTCCTTCTTTCTGAAGCCCGTGCACGCATAGGAATTCAACATGTATCAATGCACGATGTCAATATTTGACATATACAGTACGTGTCATTATGGCACATGCACCACAATATTTTCTCCTATGGCCCCAATATTTAGTGCGCACACCCATGCACTATTTTTTACTGTGCAGTTACAATGTTGCATCCTGCAATGTCCAAAATTTAGTGCACACACTTACGCATTCTTATTTTAGGAGCACCATGGATGCGCTATAATTCCAAACTCGACCACTTATCATTCCAAAAATTTTCTTAAATAGAAACTCGGCCCATGCAAGTTCACTGTTGAAATTGTAGCGCTAATACCACAATGTAACGTCCCCAACCACCCAAGATGGGCCACGCCACACAATCTCAACTTTTGTCACTATGATACCAATATGTAACATCCTCATTACTTATCAAACTACTTATGATACCATACTGTAACATTACCTAGCTTACTACCAAACAATGCTACTCCAAAATCCAGTGAACAGATTTTACTTTATAACCTTAGTTTATGCAGCAATACTTGAAGTAACCTCAACCCTAATTTCAGTCGTTCCACACAAGATTTCCTCTTTTTACACAACTTAAAATACCATAAGTAACTGAAAACAACTACATACACATGAATTCTGAGAACATACCACTAATGTGCGCGTAGTCCACTTTGAAGATGTGATCACTACTACGGACAACCACTCTGGTGTCACATGCCAATTATGTCCTCCTTGTGCACGCAGACTGCTTCCCTATGTGCACAAGTAAATCCAACCTCTGGTGCACATAAATTAGTCTCTGTGCACACGACCATTCTAACCTCATCTTGAAGACTCATAACCAAAATCATAAGGTTAACATAACATGAAAAATAACAACAATTGTCATACTAATGCACGACTACAAATACAGACTATCAACACCACACATACATGTGAAAGAGACATAATACAAAATAACAACAATTACTTATATGCAACAACATACAAGAATTAAACCTATATTAAACACAAATAATTAAGCACATTGTAAATTAGACAAGCACGTAAAGACACTTATATTTTATGAAAAGTCACCAACTATGATCAAAACTAGAACATTCATCCCATCCATAGACTTTGTTTCTCATATCCTTTCAGCAACAAGTCACCCCCAATATGGTTCTTAACTCAACCAAGGAAAAAGGGTTCCTAATGCGAGGCTAAGGTCCGATACTCAACAAAATTTCTCAGTCCAAGGTACCACTACTGTAACAATCCCACACTCTCTCATTCTGCACACAACTATTACACCCAAGAAAATGTTCCCCTTCTCTTCTCAACATTCCCTCGGCTTCCCCACTTCCCTTCCAGGGTTCCAGTAACAGGTCGAATAGGAAGTCTTAGAGCCTTGCAACTAATGCCCATCATACTAGGGAAAAATTCCCAACAAAACTCTCACCTGGAGAGAATTCTCATAGGCCTGACAACCCCCCTCTTCGACAAAAAATCTCTCATCTAGAGAGACTTCTCACGGGCTTGAAAACCTGCCTCTTCGACAAAAAATCTCTCACCTAGAGAGACTGCTCACGGGCCTGAAAACCCACCTCTTTCACAACAAAACTCTAATTACAATACAAAAAAAACCCTTACAAGATTCTCTTTGCACATAAGTTAATAGTCATATTTTCCAGATAGTCTAACCCCCTTCTGCATCCAAGAAAAATGAATAATCTAAAATAAGTTCTCCCCAAAAATACACTAAGGCCAACAATATATAATGCATTCCTTCAAGTCGACACTCATCACCTTCAAAAGTATCTTTATTCACTTGGTGACATGTTCCCATCCCTCGGGAACTTAGGATAAATAAATATCCATAAATTACACTTTTCCTTAAATATTAATAAAATATTCCCTACGACTTAAGTCCCCCCCCCCTTTTGCTTTTTTGTGGAGTTAGTTGCTCGTCTCTTTTCATATAATCTATCTATGCACATCGATGTGATATTATTAATAAATTGAGTATGATTACACTTTAAAAGGACAGGCGCACTAACCTATTTGTGTCCTAACTCACCAACATCATAACCACACAGGCTCTCTAACCTCTAATATATATATATATATATATAACTCAGCTCGATGTGCACTACCAAGTAATCCCTGCACAGTTACTCAAGTGCGTGCATCACTACGAAATGTGTGCACCCTTTCTTTGATAACAATTCCTGTGCACTACTTAGGTTCGCTCAACACCAAAACTTGGTGCCAATGGCTCACTGGCCTATATGACTCAACTTGATGCACACTTCCAAGTAATACCCGCACACTTACTCAAGTGCACACATCACTATGAAATGTGTGCACCCTTTCTTTGATAACAATTCTCGTGCACTACTCAGGTGCGCTCAACACCAAAACTTGGTGCCAATGGATCACCAGCGTATATGTACATTCGCATTTACAATTGGTACCAATGGCTCACCAACCTATATGTAAAATTACAAAGGTTCGGATTAGGGACAATACAAGGTTCCTTTGTTGCCTTTGGATCTCTTATTTGGTGACCAAATGCAACACCTTTATCTTTTAATGTATTATTGAATTTCACATTTTCTTTTGGTTTTATTGCGTTTATGTTACACTTTTATTTCAACTTACTACCCATTATGACCTCCAATTTATCGATTTGATGTGTGTGTACCTCTATTGTCATTGTGGATGTTTGTCCCAAGTTTGAAGTCCCCATTGCTTCTAGGAATGATCTTAGTAAATTATGATCGGTTTTCTCTCTATCAAGAGACTCTTGTTTTCATGTCTAGATAGAATTTAAATATGTATCATGTATGTATGATCCTCTTATTGGAATCTTACATGGAAGTACAACCAAGTTAAACCTTGTTGCTCGAAATAGTCAGAAACCTTGTTTAGCAAGTCATGGACTTTGAAGGTCCAAGATGTAATATGTAGAAGTTCATTTCCTTTGCTTCCTCCAAGGATGCAACAAAATCATATAGATTAAAATTACCAATAATAGGAAGATAATCTAGGATCATGCCTCTCTTGTATAGATACAAATGTTTTTGTTTGATAAGCTACCTCCATGAGAAGTAATTTGTGTGGAATTTATTTATATACCTATTAATATAGATATAATTTCCATCTTTATCTAAGCGCCAATCTCTTATCAAATACACCATAACTAGGGCTTCATTAGAGAATCACATGCATGGTATGTTTAAGCTAAGCTCATAAAGAGGATCCATAAATCCCTTGCAAACATGTTCATAATGATACAAATAATTATGCTTCCATTACTTCTAGTATTAAACTAGAAAGGTGTCAAAGAAAGGAATTACTTTTCATGCAAGTTTGGGAAGACACTCATGGTGTATACTGCATCTAGTAGTATTGTTGGAATGTGAAACTAAGGGGACATGTCATCTATATTTTCCATGCATTTCTTGACAACTATGTTTGTATTGATCGAAAATATATATGTCCAATTGAACACATATCCCTTGGTCAATACTCAGTGTATCAATGGAACTGAATGCTTGTGTAGTAAACATGCAGGATATAAATGTTGAAATGTACACTTGACACTGAGAGGGGGGGTGAATCAATGTCTGGAAATTTTAGCTACTTTTCACACTTTCATAGATTAAATAAATTAATTGAATAAGATATGTAGTTCAATTAATTATTCATAAACATATAAAACACAAACTGTATGAAGTAGATATGATATCTTTCTTTTATTTATTTAACTTGTATAAATACATATAAAATCAATCCTTTAATATCTTTGATTTCAATTGAATATGAGAGATCCAAATCTCGGATACAAGACCCAACTTGTAGTTCTCAGATCCAACTGAGAAATGAGGAATCCAACCCTCATAACAAGTCCCAACTTGTTGATCTCAGATCCAACTGAGATGTGAGGAATCCAATCCTCATACAAGACCCAACTTGTAAACAAGCACCAACCTGATAGAATGAACCTTCATTCAATCCATTATATATAAATATATATACTTCTATCAATTCAACTACATATATTGTTCACCATACTTATTTGTTTATATACTCTCCCAATATGTATGAGTTTGAAGCATTATGTCCCTTTGTTTGAACCATTACACCTCTTCATACACCTCTTCATTTGAATTAATAATAATAATTTATATTTCTATTATTATCATTGATAGTTTGATTTAAAGACTTCAAATCCCTTGTTTTGCATTTATTCTGTTTTGGCTAAAAACCTGTCACTGCAAATGTTGCAGAAATTGAGTTCTGCAGAGGCGCTACCTTCAAACCATGTTTTTAAGCAATGACTCTTCTTTCACCCTTATTCCTCTATCATGAGACCAATGTTTCATGCTTTAGAATTCTTCCCTCTTTTTTTCTTTTCATCCCCCATATTTTGAGTGCTGGGATCGTTTTCTTCGAGCTTCGACACTCTGGAACTTTTCTTCTCTTCACCAAATCTTGTTATCTTCGAAGTGATATCTTCTAGAGTGTTATATCTTGATCAAATTCAATTCACGGTTTTAATCATCATTATTGATCATGATTTCATATCAATGGTTTGATCATTCTTTTAAAAGACTCATTTTTCACAATTTTCCTATAATTATCTAATGGTTGGGATTCAATCGTGAGATGGACGATTGTCATTTTCTCCAGTACTTCGCGGCTTCGGGAGTTTGTTCTTTCTATAAACTTCTAATTCTCCTAGACTAAAGTTCACCAAAGTGTGTATACTCTATTAATACTGAGTTGACATGTGTCCATAAAATTCAACGGTCAAGATCTTATTTCTAAGCTTCGATACTTCGAGACTCCAAGTACTAGAAATTCTGAAGTAATTCAATTCCTCTGAAGTGATAACCTACCGAATAAGTCATAAAGTGGTGGTGACCACTTGTTTTTAGTTAACACCTCCACTTATGCTATCCTTCCACTATGATTGATCAACGATTGAGAACGCTCCGGAAGAACATCAACGGTTAGTGTTACTTCGTGATTTGCACTTACTCTATCCTTCCACTGTACTTGATCAACGGTTGATAATTCTCCTGAATTAGATCAACAATTAGCATTACTTCTTGATTAATGCTTACTCTATCCTTCCACTATACTTGATCAATAGTCGAGAGAAACCAGAAGATATTAGTTCAATGACCATCATTAACTTCGGCCTTCGATGCTTCGGGTATTTGCTGGTAGTAGAAACTGGATATCTCCTAAGGACTTACTGCCAGAGTGACGTATCTCTTTCTGACGTCACTATTGACGTGGCACTGGTTGAGTGGCCACGTGTCACCTATATATGTGACTTTCATATACCTAAAGTTCCAACTAGACCTTGACACTTGTCACCATATGAATGTGCCATGTGTCCTTGCTGACATGGGCTATTACTCTGTGTACCACATGTCTTACTTTGTGGCTTCGAAACTCTGGCCTTCAGGAGAACTTACATGTTCTAAACCCTTTTCCGCTGAAGTGTTCAGTGCCGAAGTTGATAGTCTTCTTGTGATCTGACGATTCTTATGTTTTAATCCAGATAAACAGTTGATGTGACTTCACGACTTTGACCTTAGGGTAATATTACCTATTCTTGGATTCTTTTCGTCGGAGTGGTCAGCGCTGGAGTTGACCAGTTCTACTCATCTTTAGTCCAATGCCTGAGATCTTTCCTGATGTTATCTGACAATTTTAATCAGCAACTTCATGCCTTTCCCTTTCTTATCCTATCCTTCCACTTTATTTTGATCGGATGATCAATATTATTCCTAAAATTTTTCTGAGATCGAACGACTCATGTCCACTTTGGGACTTCATCTTTGGCGAAAATATTTTTCCTTCGGGTAATTTTATCCGAAGTAGTCAGCTTAGAATTTGACCATTGTTCCTCCTACATGATTTGATAGTTTAAGTCACTCTCGAATCTTAAATCATACGACCATGATTCTCTCCTTCTTTACGCAAGTTTCCTCTGTGATCTAACGATCAGATTTACATCCAAATTATGGATGAACGACTCTAGTTGCTTGATTGTTATAAAGGTTTCCACCTATTAAAATTCTCTTTCTGAAACCTGATCTCCTTTGCGACTTCAAAATAACTATCTCTTATGAGATTTGGAAAATGTACCTGTAACAAAGATCATCGATCCTTGACAGTGATCCAATATTACATCGATGACATTTACCGTACACTTTTTCTCCTAAACTTTAGCCTTGCTGCTATGTTGCATTCTCTTTCCATCAATGACTCTTCATTACACATGGGAATACCTCATTGGTCATCATGACACTAATGCCAACTGTATAAATTTGTTCATGACCAATTCATGTTTCCATCAATGACAACACATAACCAACATCACCAATAATCTCCCCCTTTGTCATTGAGGGAAACATATCTGTAAAACAAAATGAGTTTGTATGTTTGCTCCCCCTATCACTGATCTCCTTTTCTATCTAATGCCAAATTTGTTTTCTGCTGAAATTTGTTTTAATTCTTCTCTCCCGCTTTGACATCAATAACAAAGAGTGAGGATCTAACTATCCC
>ML794621.1:0-59496 GCA_009831015.1 Picea engelmannii
TCATATGGATTTGTTACCATGTATTCATTGTTACTTGTAATATATATCTTTGAATCCTTGTCATGGAATGATATGAAACTTCGGAGAATATAGAAAAACTTTTCCATTCATTCCTTATGGTTATAACACATAAATTTCCCAATGACATAATCATAATGTAATGACATTGTATGAGAATAGGTATATGTAGTACGAGGAACCCTTTAAAATTTTATGAGCATAGCCTCAATATTTCATATGCAACCAAGTTAAAGAAGATGCCATAATCAAGATGGAGAAAGGAAAATATCATCATGCATATCATAGATGTAAATTATCCTTTCAATTTATTTTTAAGCATTTGTTGTTGTTTTAGGAATAATTTAAAATAAACTATTCACTTATTTTCTCTAGTAGGGGGTCCCACCTATTAATTATATTTATCATAATAATTTTCATACACCTTGCAACCATTTGTAGACTATATAACTAGTGGTGATTTTTAGAGTCAACAAATATCACCATAAAACATTGGTAAAAAGTCCCCTCTTATATTCAATGGTCTTCCTTTTATAAAATATGGAAGACCTTTTACATTCTGTAACAACCAACAGTTACATCTCTTCAAATTTTTTATTTTGTCTCATTAAATGCCTCAAATTTCCCATACATTTTTGTAAATTAATATAAAAGTGTTATAAACTGAATTTAAAAGGACTCGTGAGTAGTCAATATCACTATGTAGGTTGATCATGAGTGATATTTATTGGAAATATCATTGAATCTGCTCAGCTACATCTTCTTCTTTTCCTCAATTTTTTCTTGGTGTTTCTGGTGTCAATATAGTGAATATGATTCTTCCACCTTATTCTTCTCTAATTCTAATTTCCAACGTGCTCTCATAGGACTAATTTTACATCTTGGAACATGAGTTATGGTTTCCTGAACATTGCACAATCCATTTTTTTAATCAAATTTGGGCCTCTTTTGTTCCTTGAATTTTATGTGCATTTCTTCCATCAACCTCTCAATAATAGTTGTACCATCATGTTTTGCACTCTTCTAGCACTCCAATGCACTCTCACAGGCCTGATTTCATCTTCTTGATCATGTGTTATGGTTTTATAAAAAATTTACAATTCATCCCCCACTAAATCAATGCCACATTTTACCCACAATTATCAGGCATCTATGTTATTAATTTGTCTTTAATTCCTCCTCCAATTTGTTCTCCTCGTCGATAGATTTCCAATGACCTATCTTGTGCCTGATTTGGACTCCCATAGCTCAAGATATGGATGCATGAATTCAGTTCTTATTAGTCGTTGATCTTCTCATAGGGTGATCTGGACTATTGATCTTCAACTCTAAAATAAATATTCCACATGCATTGGGTGGATTGGTTTTTAATGGTATACATGGTCCCCCCCCCCTACTTAATCTATGTGTGAAAGTAGATGAGGTATAAAACCTACACTGGTACATTTGGGTCATTTTACGACAGCGTTTTCGTAGCAATTTACACTTTATATTTTTGGGAGAACGACAAACATCGCACCCCCTCAATCACCATTTCACATGACATCGGTATACCAATGGCACATATATTGTCGCTTGTGCGACGATTCTAGTGGACACATGTCATCTCTACTTTCACTGTCCAAGCCCACTATGGACGTTGCAACCATGAAGTTGGAACATCTCACCTACGACGCCATAGGGGACGTCATAAGACCGACGAGGGGCATATATCTCTGACATTTACACCATCGCAAAATAGACGTCCACTGCATTGGGCATGCGACAACATGGACCTGTAGTGGACGTCACAAGACTGACGATGTGCCATGTATCTCCGACGCTTATGCTATATCAATGATGGGAGGGAGATTTCACATGACGTTGGAAGAGGAACGTCAGAAGACTGATGAGAGCTCTATATCTCCAACGATCACACTATATCAGCGATGGGAGGGACGTCGAAATACTAATGACCTGTTGGTATTTAAAAAAAAAAAACAAACAAACAAACATTCAAACATTCAAACATTCCATGTTTTTCTTTCTTTCTTGTATGCCAACATTCAAACTTCTCATAGTCTTTCAGGATGTGGTCTAGCATTGATTTGAAGCTCTTGTTGAAAGGATACCCCAAGGAGCTCCTGTAAAAAAAAATTCATTAAAAACTAGGTGAAAGTCCTAGCGACCTTGATGGCCCATAGATGCATAAAATTAAATATAAATTCCTTTGTTTGTGGTGTCTTCCCAAATGTTTATGTTACAAAGAAAAAAGGAAAAAACCTTCCCACATTCCAAAAATGGTCCTTAAAGCACAATATGGGCCTGCATTTGTGCTAATCTGGCAGCAATCTTTGGTGTGTAAGTTTCAAGGTTAATAACTTAGCATCCTCCCTTACTCCATAACTAGGATTACTTGATGGCCTTGTATGTTTTAAAGTGGATTCCTTGGATTTTCTGGTTACTTTACTTGTAGGATGATGATGCATGTGTACTATGCACAGTGTGGGTGCCCCATCCCATTGATGTTGGCAATTCTAACACAACAATAGTTGTTCCACTCTAAGTAACTTGTTTCTTGCTCTGCTCTGCTCTTCTTTAAGTGATTTGTTTGTTGGAAACAATGGATTGAGGTATTGGGCTACAAGAATAGTTAGTCAATGGATATTTTTGTTGTTTTTTATGATCTTAGTGAGGAATACATTCTCATAGGTATGGAGGAACTCAAGAGTAATGTCAAGGTATTTGGAGATCCAAATTCCACATTCCTTGCTTTGATTCCAAAAAGGGATAATACTATAATTTTATGAGTTTAGGATTATATCATTGTGTAATTGTGTGTATAACATTATTTCTAAGATTATGGTAGTGAGATTCAAGAAAATATTCTTACAAAAGTAGTTTGGTTTTTAGTTCGTAAATGGATTTTGATGTCATAAGGATAGCTCATGAGGGTATTCATTAGGTAAGGACTAAGAAATATTCTTCTATGGTTATGAAATTGGAATTATCCAAAGCATATGATAGAATCGGATGGCTTTATCTTGGAATAATACTTTTACATGTTGGTTTTAGCTTTCCAGTGGTAAAATATGTGTCCTTTGTTGTGTTTATTAATGGCTCAAAGTCAACATTTTTTAGGCCATCTAGAGGTTTGACATAGGGATTCCCCTTATCCCTATTTTGTTTTTTTGGTAACGTTGAAGGTTTGAGGAGAGTTGTAATGGACTCAAAGAGGGTAAGAATAGTCTCAAGAGTCATAATTGGTATGTATTTGTCATTAAACCATCATTTATTTTTTGATGATTTATTGTTTTTCTCTAATGGGAGTGTTAGGGAATTTAGAAAGGAACATAAAATATTGGATACTTATGGAACAACAACATGCATGGAATTTAATGTGTTAAAATATTCAATATTTTTTACAGGCCTGGAGCAAGAGGTAGAACAAAGGTTGATAAGGATATTTCCTTTAAACTTTTAAATTTTCAATATGAATTTAAATATTTGGGTTTTCTATTAAGGAAAAATGGATACATGAAGATATGTTGGGGATGGTTATTAGAGAAGATCGAAGCTAGAATAAATAATTGGTCCAATAGATGGATGCCTATAAGGGGGAGGATGAACTTAGTATTGTCTGTTCTAAAGGCCATTCTTGTGCTTAGCACTCCTTGGCCTATATCCCAAAAGGTATATTAGAAAAAATAAGAAAGGTATGTTTTAAATTACTTTGGTTGAGAAGAGAGGAGAATGAGAGAATCCCACGGGTAAAGTGGAATATTATACCAAGACACGTTATTGGTAATGAGATATAATGTGTATGTGTGTGTTGAGAGAATAAAACCCATTATTTTTGGGTTATAGATTCTAATTCAAATTATTGTCCTTTGTAGGGTTATCACATGCTAGAAAAGAGGAAGCTTAATATATAATTTATACAATTGTGAAGGAATCCTACATAAGGCGAGTGGATGAACATCAACTTGGTGGAAGAAATAGAATCTAGTGCTCGGCATGAATGTTTTAAAATCATCGATGCTCAATTTTCCTTTAACTCATCCAAGTAATCAGGTGAAAACTCATCAAATGAAGGTATTGAAAGTTCCTCACCCTGATCCACGATCATGGGAGGCTAAAAAAGTTTCAAGTTCTCCACATTCACAACTGAGTAGATCTGCATATTGTTGAGAAAAAGGTATGAATTACCTTACTCAATAATTTTCGAATCTTGCCTAGCTAGGAAAAGATAGTTGGGAATGTCACCCGGGGGTTTATAGCCTCAAAATATTCTCTCAATCTGCAAGTATTAATTACAAGGACTAAGATTGATTTATATTTTAAATATGTTGCAAAAATAAAATAAAATAAACTTCTGGAATATACACAGATTTGTGATTAAGTAAACATGGAGATCAAAAAGAGAAAAGTAACCAAGTCACGAATACTCATATATGAGACAAAATAACAATCTGATTTTATTTCACTCTGAAATATCAAAAATGTCTTCTCTTTACAAAACCCCTGTAAGGGCATGGACCAAATTCTGATTGAGAGATCTTCGATGAATACCATACAAAAAGACTTTGACATAAAGTAAAACTGAAATTAATAATCTGGATCAACTTTCCACAAACTGTTGCCAATTTGACTTTGCAAGATATCCTTTATTAGCCATGAAACTTAATTCACAAACAAACAAGAATACATAGAGTATCAAGGATGGATCAACACCTATAAAACAAGCGTCTGAAAAGTGTGGTTCAGTCTTGAACTTTGTTGTCTACAATAAGACCATGTTGTCAAGAAGAGAATTAGGCTTTGAATAAACTCAAAAATGAATGAAAACTAAAACTATCTCATGTAACTAAAGAGAAAACCTTAGTCTTTCTTTCTCCTTCTATTCTCTCTTGTCTCTTCTTATCATTCATCTTTTATCTTTTCCAAATAATTCAAAGTAGTTCAACTACTTTCTTTAGTTAAGTTGATTTAACTTAACTAATTAGTTTAGGATAAATAAATAATAATAATATAGTTAATGGTATTAACTAATAATAACTAGGTAGGTGGGACCCCTTGTGACTCCCATCATTTCTTCATTTTAACTCATGAAATATAATACAAAAAAAAAAAAAAAAAACATTTTAACCATATGCCACCCTTGTAACTCCCTTGAATATCTTTCAAAATGGATATTTAAATATCAGAAATACTTTATAGCATATCCAAAAATAATAGATATGTCCACATCATCCACATTATCCACAAAATATCAAAACAGAGCTTGTTGTCCAAAAATAATGAAAACCACTAAGCATTGTTGTCATCAACTGAAATCATAAAAAACATAATCTAAAAACCATATTTGCCACTTTGTGAGGCAATTTTCCTTTTTTTACTGTTGTTTCCCTTAGACTTCTCAGAAGTATCCCATGGTTGATTGGACCCTTGGGGTTCTATCTCGTTGATCACATGGGAACAATCATCCTTCAAATGCACACGGGAAGACACAGATTTTGAGGAATTATTGGAGGGAGAAGAAGGGGAGGCAACTTATTCTCCCCTGTCTTGCATAGGTTGGGGAATATCAATTTTTAATCTCTTACTGGCATGTGAAGACTGAACTAGCGAAACAACACGAGAAATATGGACATTGGGATTGAAATATGGTGGCAAAGGAAATGCCATAGTGGGCCAACCATGATGGTGAGAGACATGTTGGTTGATGATCTCTTACCAACCATCATTTGTGAGGACTTCAGGCTGCAAAGACACATGTGGAGGAATGGGAATGCCAGGGATATTCTAAGGAGGATGAAAAGGGGGTATTTCTAGTCGAGGGTGCATTATTCCATGGCCAACCAAATTAAAGAACCCAACTTGGAACAACTGGTTCAATTCTTAAGGATCAACGTCAAAATGGATAGAAAATCTAGGCCTCATATGGCCTCGGTTCCAATTTTCCCTGCCTCTATTATTTCGACCATTGTTTCCCCTACTAAAAAATATCATCCTATACCAGCAATTCATTAGTAATGAATCTCTTAATAAACCATACATGACACTCTACCTACATGAATAAAAAATTGACATAAAAATAGACACAAAATACATGCAAATCATAGAAAACTCATTTCGTAGGTGCCCTATCAGAATTTACCACATGAACAATAACATGAAATATTTCTCTCAGTTGTATGGGTCTCCAACAATAGATTGCAACTGCTAAAAGAAAAACAATTGAATCCAACCCCTTTTAACAACACTGCATAACAAGTGACCAAATATAAACCCATTCCCAACCCAAAAGCATGAATAGTGATTTCTTCAACTTCTGGGTAGCATTGTCTTCATACTATATAACGTTTTCCAAGCAATGGTGATGGTGAGGTAATAGAAAGAAATCCAACAACTAATGGTTTTTCCAAGACAAGGCACAAAATTCTCCAACCTTCCATCATAATTCACATAAAAAAACCACAGATTTGAACATGGCATGGGAAAACTTAGTAACAGAGACCAGTAATGTCAAGATATAGGAGGGGTATTCACAAAGCCAAGATTTTAGGCAAATTGCAATAACCAACTTCAACAAAGGGGATAAACGCGAAAACAAAGTTATGGAAAATCTAACTTCACTGCAACCTTTCCTTAACAATTCCCTGTGAACAATTACACACAGCAAGGACCACGTGACCAACCTTTAAGATCCAAAAGTCCCAGAATGACCACCACAGAAAACCAAAGATGCAACCATAACCCACAGTTCCAAAACATCATAGCAACTTGATAATCACACAGACCACGAGCAACCAGAGTCAACATTTGATTCAATGGCAGAGAAACTCTCATGGATTGAAGAGTAAGAAAATTGATAGATGTAAAAGTATGTGCGAGGAGAAAAACCAATACTGTATACTTCCTCCACAACCAGGCAAGGCGGATCAACAACGACTACGAGAGCCAAAAAATGCAAGAATGACTAGGGTGTTGGGCTGTAGGGGAGTTTGAGTGACGTGCATTTACTGGACGTCGCTTCTCCACTCATATGTTCATTCAATTTTTAGTATGAGCCAAGATAAATAGCCAACTCACCATAGCACTACATTCAAACAATTAATCAACACAAAAGAAAACTCAAAATTGCCATATTACTTTTGCAAAGTGTGCCACCCCTTTCCAATATCAAACGTCACTTCTCCACTCATATATTCATTCAATTTTTAGTACGAGCCAAGATAAATATCCAACTCACCATAGCACTACATTCAAACAATTAATCAACACAAAAGAAAACCCAAAATCGCCATATTACTTTTGCAAAGTGTGCCACCCCTTTCCAATATCAAATTCCTTCAAAATAAAATGTGTTAGGAACACAACCCACTATGAAACCCAAACAATACACATAACCATAGTAGCAAGGGTCATGATCACCCAACGTTCGCCATTAACAATACACAACCTTAAAACTTGCAGTATAATTCTTTCATTCAAAAGGGCAGCATTATCATATTTTATGAGAGATCATCCAAAACACTCAACTCCATGTTTTAACCATCCAACCACCACATATTACCATAACATTTTAAACCACGATCTGAAGCAAATGAACTGTATATAACCGTGTTTCTACCATCACATAGATAGAAAAAATATAAGTGATGCTTATCCATCCATATTGCCATGAGTAAAACAAGGGGGTCCCACCTACTAGTATATTATTAATATAGATAAATAATAAAGATTGGAAATCATTTGTGAGCATAGTATTCACCATTGTGTTTTCAAGCATCAACACATATAAGGTGGAAGATGGAGACGAAAATCATTGGTACCACTTTTCTCCAAAATCGTGAAGGGTCCATAATGGATGGGCTTGAGTTTCTTGCCTTCACCATTCAATCTCTCCTTTCTCATGTGAAGCCATACCTAGTCTCCAACCTAGAATTGATGATCAACCCTGTGTTTTTCATGCTGAGCTTTATATTATGCTTGAATTTTCTCCAATTGTTCCCTAACTGCTTGATGTACCTATTAGATCCTCTGAATGAACTTGCGGGATCTATTTTCATTTATTTCTTCACTTGAATCAACATCTCTCCAATACATCAAGTCCAAAGGGACCTTAGGAAAATACCCAAAACATGTCTCAAAATGAGAACACTGAGTGGAGGAATGTAAGGCTCGATTGTAAGCATGTTGTACATAAGGTATTTGTTCATCCCATAACTTTGGATGATTGTTGCAGTAGCCTCAAAGAAAAAGTACCACTATTTGGTTAACAACCTTTGTCTGTTTGTCGGTCTGTGGATGGAAAGAAATTCTCCTCTTCAAATTGATATCCATCATTCTCCCCAATTTTGTCCAAAAATCGCCAAGGAATCAAGTATCTCGATCCGAGAAAATGGAGGTGGGTAACCCAAATTGAACCTAAACATACTGAAAGAAGAGATTAACAGTTTTCTCAGCAGTGATCTCCTTTTTACATGGTATTAATCTACACATATTTTTGAACCTATCAACTACAACATAAAAATAGTCATGACCCCTTTTCGACATTAGTAAACCCCTACAAAATCCATGGAGATAGTTCCCCATGGATGGGATGGAACATGAAGTGGTGAGTATAGCCCCAGTTTTCTATTAGTGGGCTTACAAGTAGAACAAATCACACACCCTTTTACATATTTAGTTACAATTTCTTTCATCTGAGGCCAATAACAAAATCTATGCAGATGAGCCATAGTTTTTCCTACCCCAAAATGCCTAGACACAAGAGAAGTGTGAGCTTCTCATATTACATGGACTCGTTCACTTGTAGGAATACATAGATTTATAAGATGGTAGAGTAGTTTTCTCTGTAGACAATAGTTCTCTACCTGTGCACCATGGGTTAGCTTCTCAAATACTTCTTTAAAATATTCATCAACGACATATTGTTCCACATAGTTATCATGAGATAAAGACGCATTCTTCAAAATAATAGAAGCAGCAATAGAAGGTCTAGAAATCATATCATTTACCTTGTTACTCGTACCCTTTTTGTATTTGATTGCCAAATGAAATTGTTGTAGAAAACCCATCCATCTATAATGTCGAGATTGTTGCAGTTTGGTTTGTTCTTGGAGATATTGTAAGGTTTCATGATCTGTATGTATGATTGTTTCCTTCCCTAACAAGTAGTGCTTCCATTTCTTTACGTTTTTAACTAATGCATACAACTCTTTATCATATGTAGGAAAGTTAACAACACCTTGGTTAAAATTTTCAGAGTGGTAACAATTAGTCTTACGATATTGTATCAATACTGCACCCATGGCATATCCATTGGCATCTGTCTCGATCTCGAAAGGTTGTTGAAGATTCGGCAGTGCTAATACTGGTGTGGTACTGATATTTTCCTTCAAAGTGTAGAAATCTTTTTGTTGCTTTTGTCCCCACTAATGTTGTTCACACTAGTTAAAGCATGCAAAGGAGATGCTATAAAGGAGAAGTTCGAAATGAATCTCCTCCAGTACTAGAAAGCACCTAAGAAGCTCCATATTTCAATTACACTTTTGGGCTCATGCCAATTTACAATTTCATCAATCTTGGAAGGATCAATTTTCAATTGTCCTCCTCATACAATATGACCTAAGTATACAAGTGAAGTCTTACCAAATTCACATTTGGAAAATTTTACATACAACGTTTCCCTTTGCAAAGTATCCAATACTTTCTTTACATTCCTTACATGTTCATCCCAAGTCCCACTAAATATAAGAATGTCTTCTAAATATACAATCACAAAATCATCTAGAAATGGCATGAATACATCATTCATCACACACATGAAGGTTTCCAGAGAATTACAAAGCCCAAACGACGTAGCTAACCACTCAAACAATCCTTGTTTGGTTTTAAAGGCAGTTTTCCATGCATCCTGTTTTGCAATGTTAATCTGATGGTATCCACTGTGAAAATCCAACTTAGTGAAATAAACAATGTTCTTTAACTGATCAAGTAAATCATCTATACGAGGAAGAGGGTATCAATTTTTCACCATGATTTTATTTTAAGGCCCAGTAATCGACACACATTCTCCATGTGCCATCCTTATTTGGCACCATCACAATCAAATAAACATAAGGAGATGAGATGTGCTTGATGACCCTTTGATCCAATAAGCCTTGTGCATGCTTTTTTAGCTCTCTCATCTCTACAACTGACATCATGTACATGCCCACATTAAGAAGAGGAGAATCCTGCTGAAGATGTATTTCATGTTGGATTTCCCTCTTAGGACGTAATCCATCTAGTTCCTAGAAAATATAATCATACTTAGAAACAATATCAATTAATTATTTCTTATGAGAAGGATCACACCCTTGAAAAGCATCGGATGTTTTGACATCTTTTTCCCTTACGACCATGAGTACATATTTCTTATTAGTGTTTATGAGTCTCTTCATTTGTCCTATACTAACAAGTTTTTTGTTTACCCTCATGTTATGGGATATAACAATATATTCCACTCCCCCTTTAGTAAGGTGATATTGGTTCTCAAGATGAAAGAAGACTGCCTTTTTATCATAAAGATAATGACTCCCCAGCAATATGCCACATATATCAAGTGATACAACATCCAAATCCACTTCATCAATCAACTTTGAAGCAATAGTAAATCTGACCCTACATTGCTTGGTGACATTAAGTTTTGCTTTATCACATACCCAACCAAGAGGATAAGGCTTTGGATGTGGTTTATTTTCAAGACCCTTCTTTTTTACAAGTGCTTCAGATATCAAGTTTACTTGGGAACCTCGATCAAATAATGTATCGATCTTTGTGTGTTTAGATACAACTCTTATATGAAATAATTCATTCCTCTTTCTTTCATCATCATGAGATTCATTATTGGAATTTGAACTAGCATGAAGGGAATATTTACCTTGTACTCCAACCATTGTGATCTTTCCTTCGTCTCCTAAATCAGAACCAAGACCATGTTGCACTGTAGCAATGGTCTTTGTTTTCCCCTTTCCACCGAATTGTTTCGGTCTCTTCTCTGAATGTAGTTTCCAACATTGTTCATCATCATTACCATTATTCTTGCAATGAGTGGAAGATGGTTTTCCTTCTCTCTTTACAATGGCGGTATTTTTTTCCTTCCTTTTAAACTTCTTAAACTACTTATGTGGGAGATTGGAAGTTTTCTTTGTGGGATAATCTTGAACATGCTTTCACATGTTCTCAAGGCGAGTGGCTTACACACAAACTTCGTCAAGACTGGTGGGGTTAAACAATAGTAAAGTATGATGAATATAACTGTGAAGTGCGCCAATATACTTCATTAAACTTTCATAAGAATCCAAAGGAATTTTTAATGCAATACATTTCTTCCTAAACTCCTCCATGAAACTTTGTACATTTTGATATTTACTTTGTCTTAAAGTTTTCCATTCCATCATTGCTTTATGTGAATAACCCAATGGATAAAATTGATTCCTTATCGTTGATTTAAATTCTAACCATGAGGAAAGAATATTACCACACTTATGTCCTAAAGTTTTCTCTCCTAAAGAGAGTCGCGACATTCCAGAAATTTTTGGCACATTTATGAGAAAAATTTGAAAAAATATTGCGGTATATATCGAAAAATTTTGGAATGTCGCTGCCATCTTTTTTCTTCTCTGAAAAAAAAAATATGCAAAAATAAAAAATATTTTCCCACAATGTCTTCCAGGGAAAGTGCTCTTATACCACTTGTTAAGAACCAAATACTTGCATACAGAAATACCACAAATATTCAGAGATCAACATAGAAAACCACAACTTTATTATAGAAACCCTTGAGGTAGGGTAACACCATACAATGGATCCTATTATGGAAGGGATGCTCTCCTGTTCACTTGCCTCTTTGAGGGGGAATCCTCCTATTGAGCTACCACTCCAAATACAATAATTCTCTTCATGTCCCATTACATTGCTTGAAACTCTTTATATAGTACTGCCATCACCTAAGAATATTCTAGAGGAGGAATCTTCTAGAAGTAGAACCTTCTAAGAAGTCCTTTCACATTTATTATATCTAACTACTGATTTATTATATCTAACTACCATAGTGGGCCTTATTTAATAATATAGTGAACCTAGTCCACCTTACATTGAATGGCCTCCACTACTATCACTATGGGCCCTCTGGGCCCCCACTACTACCTCTCTAGCTACCTAATAGTGGTTGGGACTAGGCAGTCACAGATGACTTGGATCTTGGCCTGATCCACATGTATGCCATGCTGATCAACGATGTAGCCCAGGTAATGGACCTTGTCCATGTCGAAGGAGCATTTTTCCAAGTTGGCGTATAGCTTGTGTTTCTGCAGGGTGTGAAGAATCTGTTGAATATGTTGCAAGTGTTTGGCCCAAGTCTTGTTGTAAATGAGAATGTCATCCATATATACCACTTCAAAAGCATTGGTGAATGGTTGCAGGATATCGTCCATCATCCTCATGAAAGTGGTTGGAGAATTTTTCAAACCAAAGGGCATGACCAACCATTCAAAAAGGCATTCCTTTGACTTGAAGGCGGTCTTCCATACATCTATATATTCTATAGAGACCTGGTGGTAGCCAGACTTCAAATCAATCTTACTAAAGTATTTGGCCCTCGTGAGTTGATCAAGGAGGTCGTCGATTCAGGGAATCGGGTACCAGTTTTTTACTGTGATTTTATTCAGAGCCTGGTAATAAATGCAGTCATCATGTTCCATGTTTCTTCTGTACCAGCACGATTGGGCTCTCACAAGGTGATGAGTTGGGATGGATGTGCCCCTTGTGGAGTAGTTCTTAGATCTGTCGCTTGATCTCATCATTTTCTAACAGAGAGTGGTGATAGACCGGCCCATTGGGAAGTAGTGCTTCGGGGGTCAGATTGATGGGGTTCTTAATCTGGTAGTGCAGAGGTACCTCAGTAGGTGAGGAGAAGATATCTGAGTATTCTTCCATGACCTTATCTACTTGCTTTTTTTGTGTGGAGAGGTCGCCCACAAAGACCCTGGATGTGGTTATGATCTTTCGCTTATTCTAAGAGTGAATCATGAAGAAGACAAACTTCCCCGTCTGAGAGATGACCTTCTTGCATTTCTTAGTAGAGATCAAGGAAATAGCACTAGGTGGGACTGCCTCAGGTATCTTGTACAATTTCCTATTCAAAGTAATAATAACACTACGAGGCCTAGACTCATATATAGCATGATGTTTCCATAAATAAGGTTGGCCCAAAATAACATCACAAACTTCAAGAGGAGAAAAATCACACAATACCTCGTCTTTGAAGGGATTGATGTCGTACAACAGTCGGCACTGTTGGTTGACGCAAAGATTGCTTCCTTAGAAGATCCATCCAATGGTGTAGGGTTGTGGGTGTGGCGTTGTCGACAAGGCCAGCACTTAACAACCTCTGTTGAGATGAGGTTCTTTTGGCTATGGCTATCAACGATGAAGTGCAGTGGGGTGTCTTTTGCCCACATCTGTGAATGGAAGAGGCACACCATGCTCTCCTTCTTCTGGCTCATCTGGTTCACCAGGTTGGATCTTGTTGGCAACAACAGTGGCATTGGGTTTTGCGTCAATGATCCGTCTTCCCCTTTCTGGTTCTGGCTCAAAGTTAGAACCTGCATCAAATTCAAAGGCTTTCACTTCGGCCACCATGATCCAGATTTTATGAGCAGAACGAAATGACTATAGATTATTAACAGGTGCTTAACACAAAATAACAGAGATACAGTAAAACTTGTTTTCTATTCAATAACGAAATAAGCTGAAACTATAAAATGCAGCGGAAAAAAAGTTGTTGGAATGGTGGCGACTTATCTCTGAGAAGAGATGTGACGATTGCACTCATTCGCAAGAAGATGATTACAATGAGGCTCTAAAGGCCTTTTTACAATAAGCAGGAATGCCAAAAACCCTATACATCCAAAAACCTAACCCTAGGAGATGAAGCGCCAAAATTCATGTGGGCCCCATTTGGGTAAGTTAGTACATCAACTTCCTGGAGTCGTAAATTTTGCATAAGATCTTTGTTTTAGGTGTATGATAGACCCTTGGAAAGGTATCATCGAGGAGATTCATTTGAGGTGAAATATCCAAGGAACTCCCATATTTCAAACATTTTTTTCCCAAAAAAACATCGTTTAGGGCCTCAAAATGGCTCTGGAAGTGAAAACTATTAAAAATAGTAAATTACCAAAATTGTCAGAAAATTGTTTTGAGCCAGTTGGAAAAGGTGGGTGGCCACCGATATCCACCTGGATCAATCCTCCCTCCTTAGGAAGAAATGGTTTCCATTGCGTTGAGGTCCCCCATTAGATGAGGAAATTTCTGCTAAATTTGGCCCCGGGTGAGCCACTTGCCTTAGTGTAGGAGTTTCCCTGCTTTGACGACTCGATAAAGATGGATCTATTGTTTTTGAGTGCCCTTGATCTATGTGTCCACAATATGATCATTGGATGCTTTTTGTATGCAGAAGGAGTTGATCTCTATTGGTGTCAGTTGTTCTACTACTTCTGAGGTGTCCAATAATGGTGGGAAATAAGGGCGAAGGAGATCCACGTTGAACACTGGGTGCAGGCCAAGGAAAGGAGGAATGTTGAGCTCAAAATAATTATCCCCCACGGACTTGGTGATGGTGTATGACCCATAACATAGTGGGCGAAGCTTCTGATGGGGTCCTGTAAAGCATTCATTCTGCAAGTGTAACCAAACTTTGTCGCCCACCTAAAACTTACGTGGCACCCAATGTTGATCATGGCATTGTTTGTACTTTTCATTGAACTTATGTAGGATATCCTGAACCTGTTGGTGGATGTTTTGGATCTACTCAATGAACCAGGTGGCTTCATCAGCTTCAGTTGGAGGAGGATATGAGTCGGTCGAGGTGACCGCAAGGGGAAGTGCAACATATATGGGACCCAATGGTTGGAATCCCAATCCCACCTAAAAGGGGTTGTGGCTAGTTGAGCTATGCAAGGTTCAGTTGTAGCTATGGTGGACATAGGCAAGGCTCTCATCCCATGTGCGAGGGTTCTTTGAATTATACATGCGAAGGATATGCACAATCATTCAATTTACAACCTTGGTTTGGCCATCTGTCTGGGGGTGGAAAGCCGTGGATTTGGTGAGCTTGGTGTCCAATAGTGACTAGAGGCTCGACCAGAATGTGTTGAGAAATCGACTGTCCTAATCTGAGACAATGGTTTGTGGGATTCCAAAATGTACCCAGACTCATTCAAAGAAGAGCTTGGCAGTGGCCTCTGTTGTGATGCTTTTCTTGCAAGCAACCAGAATTGCCATCTTAGAAAATTGATCAACCACCACAAAAACACAGTCATTTCCCCACTTGGTGGACGGGACACCCGACATGTAGTCCATTTAGATGGATTCCCATGGACTGTCAAGAGTAGGAAGAGGGGTCTACAGGGCTTGTTTCTTAGTGGTCAGTTTGGCAATAGTGTAGGCAATGCAGGACCTAATATACTTGTTGACCTCCTATCGAAGTTTCATCCAGTAGAAATGTTTCAGTAGAATCACCGCTATATTTTCGATGTCGAAGTGTCCTGCCACCCAACTGTAGTGTGCTTCCTAGATCAGCTTCATTCACTCGCTTGATGGAACATAGATATGGCCCAGATGACACAATAACCCATCCTGAAGATGGAAATTATCGACAACTGCGTTTGCACCCAACATTTTCTAGGTGGTGGCGAATTTTGGGTCTGTCTCATAGAGTTGGGGCCATCCAAATGTCTCATGGCCATAAGATTCTAGCACCATGGTGAGTGTCGCAACTGGCGGTCTGTTGAGGCAATCAGCGACACGATTGGTGTTTCTTGTTTTATACTTGATTTTGAGGTGGAATTGCTGCAAGTATGAGGACCACTTTTGATGGCGGTCATTCTGCAATTTTCCTTGTGTCTACATGAACTGCAGTGGCTTATGAACAGTGTGGATGACTATCTCCTTCCCAAGAATGTAATGTCTCCACTAGTGGTAGGCTTGCACAATGGAGTACATTTATTTTTCATAATTAGGGTACTTACGGACAACATCTGATAGTGTCTCACTATGATAGGCCATGGGGTGGTCGTGCTGAGTGAGAACGAAGCCCACAACATAGTTTGAATCGTCTTAATCTCAAAGGGTTGTTGCAGGTCTGGTAATGAAATTACTGGGGTTGAGCAAAAGCGTTGCTTCAAATCAACGAACATTTTTTGTTGGTCCATCCCCATACATATTTTGCCTTACCACCACCCCTTGTTATTTGGCTAAGGGCCCATGCAATTTTGGATAATCCCAACACGAACCTATGGTAGAAATTGGCAAGTCCCAAGAAACTCTGAAGCTCAATGAGTGTGGTTGGGGCTGGAAAATCACATATGACTTGGATATTGACTAAATCCACATGTATGCCATGCTGATCAATGACGTAGCCCAGGTAATGGACCCTGTCCATGCTGAAGGATCATTTTTCCAAGTTGGTGTATAGCTTGTGCTGTCACAGGGTGTGCAGAACCTATTGAATATGTTGCAAGTGTTCGGCCCAAGTATTGTTGTAAATGAGAATGTCATCTAGATACACCACTACAAAATTATTTGTGAATGGTCACAGAATATCGTCCATCATCCTCATGAAAGTGGATGGAGCATTTGTCAAACCCAAGGGCATGACCATCCATTCAAAAAGGCCTTCCTTTGACTTGAAGGTGGTCTTCCATACATGTGTATGTTCTATCGGGACCTGGTTGTAGCCAAACTTCAAATCAATCTTACTAAAGTATTTTGCCACTGTGAGTTGATGAAGGAGGTCATCGATTCGGGGAATCGGGTACTGGTTTCTGACTATGATTTTATTCAGAGCTCGGTAATCAATGAAGAGTCGCCAGTTTCCATATTTCTTATGTACCAGCATGATTGGGCTCTCGCAAGGTGATGAGCTGGGACGGATGTACCCCTTGTGGATCAATTCTTGGATCTGTTGCTTGATCTCCTCATTCTCTGACAGAGAGCGTCGATAGACTGGCTCATTGGGAAGCGATGCGTCGGGGGTCAGATCGATGGCGTACTTGACCTAGCATTGAAGAGGTACCTTGGTAGGTGAAAAGAAGATATCTGAGTATTCTTCCATGACCTTATCTACTTGCTTTTGTTGTGTGGAGAGGTTGGACGCAGAGACCTTGGATGTGGTTGTGATCTTTATCTTATTCTGAGAGTGAATCACAAAGAAGACAAACTTCCCTGTCTGAGAGATGACCTTCCTGCATTGATTAGCAAAGATCAAGGAAATAAAACTAGGTGGGACTGCCTCGGGTATCCTATACAATTTTCTGTTCAAAGTAATAATAACACTACAAGGCCTAGACTCATATACAACATGATGTTTCCATAAATAATTTTGGCCCAAAAGAACATCACAAACTTCGAGAGGAGCAACATCACACAATACCTCGTCTTTGAAGGGCTGGATGTCGTATGACAATCTGCACTGTTGGCTGACGCGAAGATCGCTTCCTTAGAGAAGCCATCCAATGGTGTAGGGTTATGGGTGTGTTGTTGTTGGCAGGGCCAGCTACTTGATGACCTCTGTTGAGATGAGGTTCTTCTGGCTAATTCTATCAATGATGAAGTGCAACGAGGTGCCTTTTACCCACATTTGTGAATGAAAGAGGTGCTCTCCTTCTTCTGGCTCGTCTGGTTCACCGGGTTGGAGTTTGGTGGTAGCAACGGTGGCACTGGGTTCCGCATCAATGATCCATCTTCCCCTTTATGGTTCTAGCTCAGCGTCATAATTCTCATTTGATTCAGAGGATTTCACTTCGGCCACCAACGACTGTTTTGAGCGATAGTCAGCAGTGTTATGCCAAGGGCTCTTATGGAAGTCGCACCACTTCCCAGTATCTTTCTTTGTCTTTCCAGTGTCCTAATTCATTTTCGGATTGGACTGGTTGTCCTAATACTGTCCATATTTTCTCTATCCTTTGTTCTATGGGTTGGGGTCACCCTTTCCTCATTGTTATTGTGAGGGGTTCCCAGGCCCCGTTTGGGTAAGTTAGTACATCAACTTCTCGGGGTCGTAACATTTTCATACGATCTTCATTTTAGGCGTATGATAGCCCATTGGAAAGGTATCATCGAGGAGATTCATTTTAGGCTCAATATTGAACAAATTTCATACTGCAAACCTTTTTTCCCAAAAAACATCGTTTAGGGCCTCAAAACGGCTCCAGAAGTGAAAACTGCTAAAAATAGTAAATTACCAAAATTGCCAGAAAACTATTTTGAGCCAGTTGGAAAAGGTGGGTGGCCACCGATATCCACCTGGATCACACTAGTGATTTATTTGAGTGGAAGTTAGCATTGTTATTCCAAGGGATCTTATGGAAGTCGCACCACTTCTCGGTATCTTTCTTTGTCTTTCTAGTGTCCTTTGCTTGTGGCTTGGACTGGTTGTCCTAATACTGTCCATATTTTCTTTGTCCTTTGTTCTATGGGTTGGGGCCACCCTTTCCTAGATTTTTTTGTGAGGGATTCCTAGGCCCAAATTGTTGCGTCTTTTGTTTGATCTTCTGCTCGATTTTGACAGCATATTGGTAGGCCGCACCCAAGGATGATATGTCCAGAAATTCCATTTCAGTCCGGATGTATATATGTAGAGCATCGTGATACTTGAGCACTAGATTTCGCTCTAAATATTTGATACCCATCTTGGTGCGCAAGGTATGGAATATATTTGTGAAATCTGGCACTGCTTGGTCTCTTTCTTATCGCAGTGTTGTCCATTTGGTATACAAGTCGTCATAACTTCCAACAGGGTAGTATTGTTCCTTAATAGCATCCCTGAAGGATTCCCAGGTGGTTGTGACTGTAAATAATGAGGGTTCCTCTGTTTCCTTTTTCTCACAGAAAGTTTCCCACCAATCTTTGACATGGGGAACGTCTTTGAGGAGCGCAAAAGTAATATTTTCTCTATTCGAAAAGTTATGGACAGAAAAATACCCTTCTAGTAGATTCAACCACTTGTCTACAACATCTACATCTATATAAACTTCAAATATAGTAATATCTAATTTTATTTGTACCTTGAAGGGGGCGGCACCTCCGCTCGAAGAAGATGAGTCGCTTGTTGGTAGTCGCCGAAGGATTTTCGCGAAACTATCCATCATCTCATTCCTCTATTATGTGAGGGCTTCCTCAATAAATAGTTTGAAAGGATATCTTGTCCTATCATCTTTCTTTTCTCCTACCATGAGAGGTCACTTGGGCATGCAAGAGATTTTTTCCTCAAGAGAAACAAGCTCGAGACCCAACTCTTTGTACTCCAACGTCGTTGGGGACATGCATTAAGACGACAAGGAGCAGACCGCTCTAATACCATTGATCCGGATTTTATGAGCAGAACGAAATGACTATAGATTATCAACAGGTGCTTAACACAAAATAACAGAGATACAGTAAAATTAGTTTTCTATTCAATAAGGAAATAAGATGAAACTGTAAAATGCAGCGGAAACAAGCTTGTTGGAATGGTGGTGGCTTATCTCTGAGAAGAGATGTGACGGTTGCGCTCATTCACAAGAAGATGATTACAATGAGGATCTGAAGGAATTTTTACAATAGACAGGAATTCCAAAAAACCCTATACATCAAAAAACCTAACCCTAGGAGATGAAGCGCCAAAAGTCATGTGGACCCCATTTGGGTAAGTTAGTACATCAACTTCCCGGGGTCATAACTTTTGCATACAATTTCCATTTTAGGCATATGATAGCCCATTGGAAAGGTATCATTGAGGATAGTCATTTTGGGGGAAATATCATAGGAACTTTTATGTTGCTCCTCGTTTTCCCAAAAAACATCATTTAGGGCCTCAAAATGGCTCTGGAAGTGAAAAACTGCTAAAAATAGTAAATTACCAAAATTGCCAGAAAACTGTTTTGAGCCAATTGGAAAAGTTGGGTGGTGACCGATATCCACCAGGATCATATGGGGATGTCCTGAATCCCTAAACAACATCCAGGTGGATATTGGTGGCCGCCCACCTTTTCCAACTGGCTTATTTTGGAGTTTTCATGACAATACATATTTATGTACTTCCAGGGTTGTTTTGCGGATCTAAACATTGTTTTCTTGGATTTCCATAGTCAAACTAGAGATAGAGTTAGATTTTTATGGCATGATTCATATTTCTTGAAAATACCTTTCCAATGGGCTATCACACGCCTAAAACGGAGATCGTATGCAAAAGTTACGACTTCGAGAAGTTAATGTACTAACTTACTCCAACGGGTCCCATATGACTTTTGGTGCTTCATCTCCTAGGGTTAGGTTTTTGGATGTCTAGGGTTTTGGAATTCTTGCTTACCATAAAAATTCCTTCAGAACCTCATTGTAATGATAATCTTGCGAATGAGCATATTCGTCACATCTCTTCTCAGAGATAAAGCTGCCACCATTCCAGCGAGTCTTGCACTCTGTATTTTTACAGTCTTTGTACATTTATTTCATTAATAGAAATCATGTATTGTTGTATTTCTCTATTTCTGGAAATTTTTATGTCTATTTCATTGTAATATATATGCTTTCATTTCATTCTGAAAATAATCTAGATCAGTGGTATCAGAGCAGGCTGCTCTTGATCGTTTTTCAATGCATGTCCCTAATGAGGTCCGAGTATAGCAAGTTGTGTCTCGAGCTTGTCTCTCTTGAGGAAAATCACTCTCACATGCCCAAGAAACCCTCTATCGTAGAAGAAAATAAAAACGATGGAGCAGAATATTCTATTCACCTATTGCTTGACCAATATCTTGTGCAACAGAGGAGCGAAATGATGGAGAATTTTCCCCACATCCTTCAACGTCTATCGATAGTAAAAGACGCATATTCATCAAGTGGCCACTTTGGAGAAACCTATCCCTTCAAGGTACAAGTTAATTTTGATATTCTCATATTTGAAAGTCAGATAGATGCGGATGCCTTAGAAAAATGGTTGAATCTGCTAGAAGGTTATTTCTCTATTCATAATTTTTCCAACAGGGAAAAGACCACCTTCACACTCCTCAAGGCTCTCCCCCATGTCAAACATTGGTGGGACACTTACTGGGAGAAAATTTCCACAGAGGAATATGAAATATTTTGGGTTGAGCCCACTTGGTATTTTTTTGTGGATGCAGTCAAGGAAAAATACTATCGTGTTGATAACTATGAAGACCAATACATGAGATGGACCACACTACGGAAAGAGAAAATCCAAACAGTGTTGAATTTTACAAATACTTTCCATACCTTGCACACCAAGATTGGTATCAAAGAATATGAGTTTTATCTGGTTTTGAAATACCCTGAGGCTCTACATAGGTACATACAAACTGAAATGGATTTGTTGAACATCTCATCATTAAGATTTGCATATCGATATGTTGTCAAAATCGAGGAGAAATTTAGGCACCAGAAAAAATGGGAGTTTGGGTCTGCAAATCTCCAACAACCAAAGCATGGTAAAGATGTCCCTAACCAACATCCTTCTGAAAACCAATCCAAGACACAAGAAAAGAAGGCTAAAGGAAAGATGATGAATGACACTAGGAAGTGGTGTGACTTCCACAAAAGCCCCTAGCACAACACCGATGAATGTCGCTCGAAATAGTCATTGGTGGTTGAGGTCAAAGATAAGGAGCCAAACCCGTATTCAGAATCAGATCCATAAAATATTGAGAACATACAAATCATCGACGCAGACCCTACTTATAATTTTGCGATCGAAACAATTCAACCAGAAGAACCAATAGATCCTAAAGAGGGGGAGCGCCTCTTCCATTCACAGATGTAGGTGAAGGGGACTCTTTTGCATTTCATTTTTGATAGCGGTAGACAGAAGAACCTCATCTCAGTTGAGGTTGTTAAACAATTGGGGTTGTCGACAAAACCACACCCATAGCCATATAACAATGGGTGGCTTCACTAGGGACAATATCTTTGTGTCAACCAACAATGCAGCCTGTCCTATGGCATCCAACCCTTCAAGGACGAGGTAGTGTGTGATTTTTCCCCTCTTGATGTTTGTGATGTTGTTTTGGGCCAACCGCATATGTGGAAACGTCATGTTTTTTTTTAGTCTCAACCCAATAGTGTCATTATTACTCTGGGGGGTCAACTCTATAGGATACCAGAGGTAGTTCTAACTATTGTTCCACCAAAAATATGTTGCAAGGTAATCTCTCATACTGAAAAATTAATCCTCTTCACATTATATTCAAAGGATGCATAGAAGGCCACTACAACCACTACAGCCTCAAACATATTGCAGAAGAGGAAGAAGATATTGTGTCTTCACCTACAATGGTGCCTACACAATGCCTCATCAATACCAGAAACAACAGGTTGGTGGAACATATTCAACCCCGCCAGCAATAGGTTCGTGACAGTCTTCCACAACACAAATTCTCCAACAAGTCACGCAGCTCACCAAGATTCAAATTTAGAAAACACTTTCCCCTCTTCTTCGAGCACTCAACGCAATGGATACCATTTCTTCCTAAGCGAGGAGGATTGATCTAGGTGGAAATTGGTGGCCACCCACCTGTTCCAAACTCCAACTGGCTCATCTTGACAATTTTGAGTTCAACATGTTTCTCTGTAATGGGGACATTTCTTTTTAATTGTGGGTTCTACACTTATGGGGTTGTCCTGAAGCGCTACATAGCATCTAGGTGGATATTACTGGCCGCCCACCTATTCCAACTGGATTATTTTGGAATTTTTTATGTCAGTACATCTTTATGTACTTCTAAGGTTGTTTTGGGGATCTAAATAGATTTTTCTTGGCTTGCCACAATCAAAATGTAGACAGAGTCAGATGTTGACAACATAATGCATATTTCTTGAAAAGACCTTTCCAACAGCCTATCACACACCTAAAACGAAGATAGTATGAAAAAGTTACGACCCAAGTAAGTTAATGTACTAACTTACCCCAATGGGGCCCACATGAATTTTAGCGCTTCATCTCCTAGGGTTAGGTTTTTGGATTTCTAGGGTTTTTTCATTCATGTTTATCATAAAAATGCCTTCAGAGCCTCATTGTAATGACTTTCTTGCAAATGAGTGTAGTCATCACATCTCTTCTTAGAGATAAAGTTGCCACCATTCTAGCGAGTCTTACACTCTGTATTTTTATAGCCTCTGTACATTTCTTTCATTAATAGAAATCATGCATTGTTGTATTTCTCTATTTCTGGAAATTTTTATGTGTATTTCATTTTAATATATATGTTTCATTTTGTTCCGAAAATAATCCGGATCAGGTGGAAACAAAGGCTTACTCCCGAGATCCCAACTAGTCATTTCAAAGCTCACCAACTATAATCCCTTGAATAAACACATGGAGTTATTCCAATTGAAAGGCTATAATTGTACAAGGGATGCACTAAAGGAACAATATTTCCTACAATAGTCAAAATCAATAGGAGAATATGATTAGCATTTAGGATGATTTTTCTAAAGAATCAATATCGAAAATGGATATAGATTTAGTGAAACATGATCAATACACAATTGATGAAGAAGTATATAATATTCTTCTTGGGGGATGTGAGACTATAGGCTATGTGGGACACTAGGAAGGGTACACCCCTTCCTTCACCACTAAAAATAAGGAGGTCGCTCCATAATTTTAGTATGTTATTTAAATTCATCCAACTCTTTGGAAACAACCATTGCCAGTCCAGTTGAGCAGGGTGTTCCATAATAAATGTTAGAATGTAGTCAACATCAGTCAATTATATTGTAAAAATCCCTCGTCGGTATGGTTGAGTAGGTGTTGCATAATAAACTATTAGTAGTTTAATTCCATAGTATAAATTTCCATTGTAACAACTAATAACATTGAGGAAAAATTTTCCTTGCAAAATAAAGGGCGCTCCTCTCTTACTGAATAATGTGATGGTTTTTTTTGTTCTAATTCTTCTTCTCTATTTTATGTATATTTGTTTTTTCTACTTTTCATTATCTAATTTTATGTTCTTCACTGTGCACTTAGTTTGTTGGGTGTGTTTTTCAGTTATGAATCGTAGATCAATTGCTATTAGAGCTTGGATCTTCACACGCTTCTGCTTGACATCAAGAATTAGACGGGAAGCCATAAACTAGTTCAAAAAAAAAATGTTTCTATGTGTTTGTGTCTCATCTTGCAATGCTTGTCATCGGGGTTCCATACTCCCTCCTCGATGTTTCTCTACACACCATTATTAGGGTGTTCTTGTACACCCTTATCGAGGACTTTCTAGTGCGCCCTTCTCAGGGATTTCCAATGTTCCCTCTTTACAAGGTATTAGTATTCCCTTCTCATGGATTTTCTAGTGGTCCCTTCTCAGGGATTTTTCAATGCATCCTTTTTCCCATAATTTAAGTGTGATATTTTCTTAGAGTCCTTAGTGTTCCCTCTTCTCATCATTTCAGTGTGCTCTTGTTACCATTTTTTATTACACCCAACAATTTTATGATGGTGCGCATATCTTTTGGGAGGCGTCTCTTAAGGTTGCACTAGTTGGTTGATGAAAATCATATTGGATCATATTAAGGAACCATCCATCGAGGAATCATTGTCCAATGCATATACCCCAATTCATGATTTATCTCTTTCCCTTCATGAGTTACTCAGTCTACAGCGACAACGAGCTCCAACACCCATGCAACGCAATACATGTTTTCAACTGCCCAAGTTTTCGAGCCAAATGAATGGTGAGACTGTAGATTCCTGGATCCATAGTTTCTCCACCTACTTCAAGACATGTCACGAGATGGACGAGGACATGAAGCTTCAGATTGCTATCCTACAATTGGATGGCATTGCACAAGCTTGGTGGGATACTTAGATTGAGAATCACACATTGATCATTGAGATTGGAGAGATAGTAGCCAGAATGCCCACATGCCTCATGTCTTGGGATGAATTTTTCCAAGCATTAAGAGAATGCTTCTATCCACGGGGATATTGCTAGAATATCCTTGATAAATGGTTGCATCTTCAAAAACTCTCCAATCAATCAGTATATATTTAGATCGATGTCTTATGCAAGATTCACATCCAATTGCACATTTAATATTTGAAAGAGGTAATAATTGTTAAATTTAATTATGGTTTGTTATTGGTTTTCCTTTTTGAACTTGATTTATTTGACAAACCTTCCTTTGACAAGGCATTTCTTCAGGCCTTGGTCATGGAATGTAAAGTGTCTCCTTAAATCCACTCTCCTCCAACCCGATTTTTCCTTTTACTGCTAGTCCTTCGCATACTAGACATTCCCTTGTTTCCCCAGCTTTCACATCCACACCCAAAAATGTGCCTTGGTGTACGTTTCATAAGATCAACTTGCATGCATCTGCAAACATCTAGGCACTTAAGAACATCCGCACAAACAACAATATATTTTCCGAGGTCACTTAACTAAATTCCATTGACCATTATGAAGTAGTATCTCTCGACAATCCTATCGAAGTTGATCCCTCTCTTATCTTGATGAGAACCCGACATCTCCAATGTACTCATGTTTACACATAATTGTCATATTAATCATGAGTTGGCTACTCTCATCTTGGACAACGGGAGCCAAAAGAACCTTCAAGCCCAGAACTTATTTCAATGCCTTAACCTCCCCACCACTCCGCACCCGGCCCCATACTAGCTCGACTGAGTACAAAAGGAAGGCCCTTTGTCTCATTCTCTCCTAGTTTTGTGAGGTGACCTTTTCTATTGTCCCTTTATGGGATATTTTTGTGTTTTATGTCTCTCCTCTTGATTGTATTGATTTTTTACTTGGCCTTCCCTACTAAAAGTCCTGACACACTATCTATTTAAGTGTGATATTTTCTTAGAGTCCTTAGTGTTCCCTCTTCTCATCATTTTAGTGTGGTCTTGTTACCGGTTTTTATTGCACCCAACAATTTTATGATGGTGCGCATAGATTTTGGGAGGCATCTCTTAAGGATGCACTAGTTGGTTGATGAAAATCATATTGGATCATATTAAGGAACCATCCATTGAGGAATCGGTGTCCAATGCATATACCCCAATTCATGATTTATCTCTTGCCCTTCATGAGTTACTCAGTCTACAGCAACAATGAGCTCCAACACCCATGCAACTCAATACATGTTTTCAATTGCCCAAGTTTTCGAGCCAAATGAATGGTGAGACTGTAGATTCCTAGATCCATAGTTTCTCCACCTACTTCAAGACATGTACCAAGATGGACAAGGACATGAAGCTTCATATCACTAGCCTACAATTGGATGGCATTGTGCAAGCTTAGTAGGATACTTATATTGAGAATCACACATTGATCATCGATATTGGCGAGATAGTAGCCACAATGCCCACACACCTCATGTCTTGGGATGAATTTTTCCAAGCATTAAAAGAATTCTTCTATCCCTAGGGATATTTCCAAAATATATTTGATAAATGGCTACGTCTCTAAAAATTCTCCAATCAATCAGTATAGAGTTACATCGATGTCTTGTGCAAGTTGCACATACAATTGCACATTTAATATTTGAAAGAGGTACTAATTGTTAAATTTAATTTTGGTTTGTTATTGGTTTTCCGCTTTGAACTTGATTTATTTGACATTCCTTCCTTCGACAAGGCCTTTCTTCGGGCCTTGGTCATGGAACGTAAAGTGCCTCCTTAAATCCACTCTCCTCCAACCCGATTTCTCCTTCTACTGCTAGTCCTTTGCATACTAGGCATTCCCTTGTTTCCCCGGCTTTCACATCCACACCCAGAAATGTGCCTTGGTGTATCTTTCATAGGACCAACTCGCATGCATCTGCAAACTTCTGAGAACTTAATAAAATCCGTACTAACAAGAATCTATTTTCCGAGGTCGCTTAACCATATTTCACTGACCATTCTGAAGTAGTATCTCTCGACAATCCTACCGAAGTTGATCCCTCTCTTATCTTGATGAGAACCCGACATCTCCAATGTACCCATGTTTACACATAATTTTCATATTAATCATGAGTTGGATACTCTCATCTTGGACAATGGAAGCCAAAAGAACCTTGTGGCCCAGAACTTGTTCCAAGGCCTTAAGCTCCCCACCACTCTACACCTGACCCCATACCAACTCGGCTGAGTACAAAAGGAAGGCCTTTGTCTCATTGTATCCTAGTGTTGTGAGGTGACCTTTGTTATTGGCCCTTTTTGGGATATCGTTGTGTTTGATGTCTCTCCTCTTGATTGTACCGATTTTTTACTTGGCCTTCCCTACCAACAGTCCTGACACATTGTCTATCATGCTAAATCTCATCAATACCACTTGCAACATGAGGGTAACACCTATGTGCTTAATTCTTCTTCTCTTAAATCCACCCAATCTATTACTAACCAAGAGACCCTTGTTACGAGGAAAATATCTCTATGGCTAGGGGTAAACCACAACAGATGGGAATGAGTGCAGAAATCATCTTTATTCTCAAGTATGCCATATAAACAAATATGTTAGCAAGACAAGATAAAAGGCCTACCTTATCCAGACGTTCGACGAAGTCCATCATTGAGCACTTGACCCAAAGAAATACACCGGCAATTAGTCCTCAAGAACCAAGCAATGCAAGCATATGGTGATAATATATAATGTTAGTACATTCAATAGAATAATCCATCAACATTCATAACAAATACACCCATGGAATAATAATTCAAATATTTGCAAGATATCAATTGGACGAGAAAAAAGTATTTCTATTCAGATATAATCAGTGGAAGTGAATAAGTTACAGACTTTTGTGTCAGCACAGTTTGGAACCAAGAAACTAAGTTCCTTCCAGCCAGGCCTCCACCACTTCAATCCTCCACCAAAGGAAAGCTCATATAAGAGAGACAATGAATTTCTCAATCAGTAAAGGAAGAGCTTGGGGGATGAACACTATGTTCATACTTAAAGGATAAAGGGATGCAGACTCAATGTGAAGTGAATAATTCGTCGAGAGTAACTTTTCTCTCAAAATTGAATTATTTCTCTTATTTTCCATAGCTTGGAATTGACCCATTTATAGCCTTCAAGTGGAACTGAAGGGCCGAGTCAGAACGTTTCCAGTATATGGAAGGTCAAGGATCATTGATCTCATGACATGACATGGAAACCCGACACTATTTTTCAATTTTTGGCACATTTCCCTATGTACGTGGGTTGTATTGGTGCAACCTGCGTATACGCATGTTGTATAGTAGGCAAGGTGCGTATATGTGGAAAAATTGTATTTTTAGCTCTGGGATTTGCAAAAAGAGATTACAAGTCTGCATAAGGAAATGGAAAAAGGCCTTATGTGCAAGATTGCATGGGGTGAGGAAAATCCTTATATACCAGATGCCCCCTAATGTGTGAGGTCAGAAGAGTATCTGTGATGGCCAAAATACATTATAGAAACCCGTAAGTGAAGTAATGGGGACTCAAATGGAAGAACTAGTTTCTCATTACAATCTATACTGACTTTGAATTACACTGCAGATCCATGTGAAAATATACCAAACAATTGTCCATGGCCATGAATAGGCAAATACAAATGTGGTTACATTCCAAAGGTTTTCATAGTCACGAACAAGTCCCAATAAAGCCAGTCTCAAAATCAATATGAAGATATATGTATACAATGGAGTACAATATGATATCCCATGATCACTGAAGTCACACATGTACTGGTCCAATGAAAAGGAAGCAACAGCTCAAGAAAGTTGCAGCTACATATTGATGTCTTCAAGTCCTCTACACAATCTGCCAAAGGTGCAAGTATACATCGTGTGAATAAAGGAATCGAGGTCGAACACAATGAGACTTCATTTGATTATCGATCATTGAGGTATACGATTAAAAAATGTGAGACAGCCTATCAATGATGAAAGTAGGTATCAAGGCATCGAGTACATTCTTACAAGTGTGAATAAATGAGTTGGGGTCAAACACTTGAAGAATACATCGATCAAGAGACATTGATGTATTCCCAACTATCGAAGGGGAGAGAACCTTACACTAATGACTACAAGCCTCTAGGTACTCATAGGACTCTAGGCCTCTTTTCCAGAATAGATGAGCTAAAGTCGATGGAAGGAGACCCGATGAAAGGAGAGAATTAAGGCATCTATCATCATTCAGCATGAGGTACAAAGCAGGAGCTTGATGATTTGGAGGAAATTGGACAAAGAACATGTTCACGAACCAACAACCCTGTGTGTCTTTCGTTTGTTCCAAGTGCAAGTGGTACACAAAAAGACCCTATGAATAGCAGCCAATGAGGAAAACTGCTAACAAAGGTGAGGAAACCACCAATAAGGCTAATGGCATCCAAGACATTGCACGAATCCTAATGTGTGAATAGATTTCTTGCCATCGAACACAAGGGAAACCACCCAGTCAACGACCAATGATGAAATGTTGTCTTTTAGGTTCAAGGTTACCTACCAATGAGGAAAGTAGGACCAGGGTGTGTAATATGACTACAGCTTCATGTGATTCTTAGACAAACTGAGGGTATGGTCGACATGAAAAGTTAGGAGTTCTGAGGAATGGCCAACACAGGTTGATAGACATCCTTTGAACAAGAGCATGAGACATATGCAAGACTCTAGCAGCATAGACTCAATGATGAAACCATGAGATGCAGGAGGCATCAATCAAACTCTCCATAGGGACTGGAAGAGTAACCAGTCGGGGGATAAAACTCTCTGTAGCGAGCTCAACTTCCTAAGGCCATGCTAAACCCAAAATTATGATGACAAGTGGACTCAATAAATTTTTGCTATGTTCAAAGGCAACACGATTGTTGCCAATATAAGATAATACTCCCTTCCCGCCCGTTTTGTTTTTTTTTCATATTCAAATGAATTTTATTATACAGATGAGGAAATGAGTGTCGCAAATAAGAAAGACTAGTTCCAGCAATGGAACATACCTATTCTCAATGCAAGGAGGTGCATGTGGGAGATGGACACTCAAGGGAATGTTCTCTCCTAGGTATAGGGTGTCAAGTTGCAAAGGATATAAACGAGGCTCTGTTTGGTTGAGGATGAAAAACTGTTGAGGCAAATGGTTTATAACACAAAGAGAGAATCGGCTATAGGCTCAATACTGCAAGCAAGGACATGAGATGCAATCACAAATTAATGCCAAAATATGTCCTTTTTCGTAATCTTAGTCTACTTGGTGTGAAAAAGAATAAAATTGTACCAAATAGATGTCCTTTCAAATCCAATTTACGAGTGTGAAAGAGACAAGTTCACTCGACAATCTTTTCCCTTTTTCAAAACGAGTCAGAAAAGAGCTTAAATCAAACTCGGTTGGGAGTCCTCTAGGAATAGGTCAACATGTTTATGAATGAGAAATGAGGCTCATCATAAAGTCATGTATTATCTATAAGGGATTCTCAGTTTTACAGAAAAAATCTCGGCATGGGAACCAAATGGAGTAGAGGATCTAACTAGGGTATCCATTCAAATTCCTTCGTTGGTTCTATAATACTAGCTTCCAACATTTTCTCAATTTTTTCTTTCACTTTCTGCTTATTTATTGGATTTAGTCTATAAGATCTCTGTCTGACAGATCTAGCCTCAGGTTTGAGAGGTATCTTCAGCTCTCCTAACTCTCCTGCTATGCCTTTCATCTATGTAAAAAATTTTGGGAAGAGGTCATTGTATTCATGTAGTAGCTCTATTATCCTTTCTACTGTTTTTTCATCCCAGTAGTCTCCAATACTTGCGATTTTAGGATTCTCAGTTGTGCCAATGTTGAATTTCTTCACCTTGATTGGCGCAACAAATACTTCTGACTCCAAACCTGGACCTTCCACCTCTCTTTGTCCTTCAAGTTCTATAATATGAATATTGCACGGGTCATCTTCATCTGGTGCTTCTTCATGCATATGATAGCATGAAAGTAGTTCTTTCATTGTTTGTCTATTCTGTTGTTGGTATTGTTTGTATATTCTATTGTTGGTATTCTATCATGATTTCAACCTCTGGTTCATCAATAAATATCACACCTCTTATCTGTTTAAGTGTTGAATCCATGTCGGGGTTCTCATTTTCAAATGAGAAGGCTACTATAATTTTTTTTGTAATGTTGTCCATTTTGCAGTTCCTGGTCTACATACCAATTTTCTGGATTTCCTTCCAATGTGTGGATGAAGTGATGAGGCCATTCCTCTGGTGGTGTCATCCTCCATAGTGTTCTTCATTTCTCCACATGTTTTGTTGGTGTTCGTTTTCCACCATATCTCTGCATTTTAGTGTTTCCCTGTTCTACGTTGAATCTGATGCACAGTAACCTCTTACATTGGTACCAGTCCTTAAGTGTTTCTTTGTGCGCACCCCACCATATTGCATGTGTTTCCTTGAGTGAAATGTCCAGGGATAAGAGCCTTTGATTATATAACACTTTGTCCTCGTATCTTGTTAGTAATTCCTCAAAGTCATTCACCACATGAAAACTAGGAGGTTCTCTTATCTCTGTACCCACCCAACTTACTGCGTGGTCTATTCTTGCGCACCTTCTTGTAGAAACTTCATGTAATCTTTGTTGCCAATTATCCAAACTTGTATCTAAGTCAGACGCACATGATGTGATACTCCTACAGCCGAGCACCCCATCTGCAGTTGGGTTAACATAATCTTCTTCATGTGCAGTGGTTATGTATAACTAGTTGATTTCCTCCAGATCTAAGCAAGTGGGCTCTACAAACCTTTATCCTTCTAATGGATCTAGTGCTGCAATGAATCTATATTATCCTAATTCAAATGCCATATTCCTTGTCTTCAATTTAATTATGGCCTGGTTATCAAATTCCCAATCCAGTCCAAGCAATGTTGGATAAGGTTTTGTGCCATCCACTATTTCTATCACCTCAAATTCTACCTTAGTGTGCACTCCATCGAGATATACTATCACCCCTTTTAGCCTTCCAATTAGAATAACTCTATGTTGGTTTGCTAGTTTCATTTGGACAGGTGAGTAACCTATTGTGGGCTCTCCCATACATTTCCATCTCTTCTTAGGTAAAATGTTGACCTCAGAGCCTAAGTCCAATATAATGTCTCCCATATTGAAATCCCCGATGTTAGCATTCAATCTGAATTCCCTGCTTGTCCTCCTTGAATGGAGGTGATTGACTATCTTTTGATCTAACTTCCCATCTACCTCTGTGTTACATATTTCTAAGATATATTGTAAAACTTTAACAGATGATGGATTATTCAGTAGCTTAACACATGATTGCAGAAAAATATTTATGGTACTTACTTGCTCTACAAATTGTGTTTCACTGGTGCAGTCCATTTAGGAGGGAATTTCATACATTGGTATGTTTTGAGTGTGTTTCACGGTTGATGTAGATGCAACATATTGCTTGAGTAACTCTTGTCTTTCCTCCTTCATAATTCTTTTTTCTTTCCCCGCATCGAACTGTTTTTGTGGTTCAATATTCTTCTTCACCCATTGGTGTTGCATTGGCTCATGTCTTACTATGTCATCTCCTATCTTAGCTCCTCCATGTGTGACTATGTTGAAGTTCATCTCATCATCTCTGGCTACTACAAAAATCCATAGTACATTCTGGTTTTTTTTATTTCTCTTTTCTTGAATCTTCCCCAATAATGTTGGGCAGTCTTATGTGTCATGGTCTGTTGCGCGACAATACATGCATGTCACAGGTGAGAGTGGAAATTCTCTTGCATAATGTCCTGGATGTTGGAATTTATGACATACTATTGGACCTCTGCCTCTTTCGAATCCTCCTCTACCTCATCCTCCACCTATGTATCCACCTCAATCTCCTCGTGGTGTGTTGTACTGAGGTACCTAATTATACTGCGCGGGGTTATATTGTGGTTGTGCAGTGTTATATTGTGGTTACATAGTGTTGTATTGTTGTTGCACGTTATTATATGGAGGTTGTGTTGGCATCCACCAATGATTTTCGATTCATTTTACAATCAAATTTCTCACAAAGAGATTGTGTCTTTATGTAGCTGCCATCACCTTTCATTTGTAAATATTTATGTTTCTGATTTTTGAAGCAATGATTGGGTTAAGCTTACCTTATTGAGTTTTTGTTTGCATTTTTGTTTGTTTTGTTTTAAATTCATGACTGTAACCATGAATTTAAATATAAAACTTGGTCATGGTTACAAATGTTTTACCTTAGAAATATCGTTTTAGAAGGCACCCATATATGGTTTAAACTCAAGTCTTACGAACTTATTGATTAATACACTATCAAAATATTTATGTATTATGGGTACCTTGACTTCATTGGTTCTATAGTTTATTGTTGATTTAATTTATGAAATGTTAAATGCACAAAAACGTTGGTAAATAGTTGATATAGTTTTCATGAGCTAAACTGTCATATCAGCATTCATATCAATTGGTACATGCATGATGTACCTACGTTTTCAATTCACCTTGTTGGCATGAATATTAATGAGATCATTCATTATGTGAATTGGGGTTTTATACTATGGAGGGTTTAGCACTCATTGTGGGAAATGGTTTTTATTTCTACGAGCCCTCTGGTTTTCATTTTCCCTAAATCTTATTTCCAGGCTATGACAGTCCCCAAATGTGGAATTTTTCGTGCCATTATAGTTCTGTTAGACCTGTCTCTATTGCTCGTTCGTTGGAAACCTAAAGGAAACCTAAACCTATCCCTTGTGATATTTGTTGTATCCTTGTCATAGTGGTAATGGCACCCGTGGTTCGTATCGAGCCGAACGGTTTCCAACATCTCATGTCCCATGATGACTCTATAGACAACCTGAAGGCTCATGGGTGGGATGTGTTCCTCAAAAATTTTGAAGGCTACAATCTCTAGGTCGCACAGACTTTTGTACACACTTTCGATAGTTTTAGGGGCAAGGTCGAGGATGTACAGTTAGAACCAACAGAGGATTTCATAAGCAGGGCGACAGGACTTCCATTGAAAGGAAAAAAGTGGTTTAAGAATGCTAATATAGATTATGTCCCATGGATTTTATTCATGGCTTCCCGCAAATCCACTTGTTGTACAAAAGGTATTCCCATTGCTTTTCTAAAACCTAGATGGAACAATCTTGTTTTAATTCTAAAACAGTTCGTTACATGTGAAGGCTGATATGGGTTGGTTTTTCTGTACCACATTCGGTTGCTTATGATTTTCATAGGGTTTGAGTTGCATATGACTTTTTACCTATTAATGAGCCTTTAAAAAATGGCTAAGCGCTATATGTAGCAGAGCATAAATTCTATGTCTAGTTTGTTTCATCATGGACTCATTAAGATATTTTTGGTTTCTCACCTGTCATAAATCGGTGATAGTTGGGAGGGTTTCCTGATCCGAAATGGCTTCACCCAGGTCGACAATATAGTCAGACCTCATTTAATTGTAAAACCCAATTTGGATAGACCGATGATCGAAATCCAGGTCCTCAATTCACTTGATGGCTCCGAATTCAATGAACCAACTTCTATTGTTGATGAAACCCCTATGGATAAAGAATTACCATGTAGATTTTCACCTAGAATATATTTGGAACAATTAATTACCAAATTAAAAGAAAAATATCACCTTGTGCCTATGAACGAATCCAATGTGAAAAATAATGATACACTTGTTGTGAAGAATTTATTTGGAGGAAAGAAACAACAGAGTTTGGATTTAAATTTTGGGAATAAAAAGGTTGGTCGTTTGATTTCTAGAAAAATAAGAAATATAAGGAATAATCATCTGAGCTCGATTGATCTGATTGAGATCGATGATCGGTGTTCAGATCGGGAAATAGACAATTTCTTCGCTCATGAAGACCGAGAAATTCAATGTCTCGAGAAAGAGGATGTTACCCAGGTTGAAAAGTATGACTTCATGTCAAATTTACCCTCGTGTCTCAAGTGAAAATAAGGTCTTTCAGGTATCAGTCATGACCTGGAACAAACCAAAGGTAAAAATGAAGCACTCATTGTCAACTGTGTTCCACGTTGATCTGCTATTACCCTAGTGCACTGTGATAGCTGCCTCGACTGGATAGAGCGTTATTATAGAGATATTTCACCCTTACAGGCTCAAGTGAAATGCTTGACTACTAGAAATTCCCTATTGGAATAAGAGAACTTTGACTTGAAGGAACATACAGAGAGGGAAAACAAAAGATCCAAGAAGTCCGGGAATATTATAATAAAAAATACAACCAGTTTCAAAGCCATTATAAATTCTGAACTGTCAAAGCCTTATTTTGCTAATTTCTAAATGGTAAAATGATTTTGTTTTCATTTTATTTCATTCTATTATAAAAAAAAAAAAAAATAGGGAGATTTAATTTGATTTTGTTTGCTAGTAATAAGACTAGCTACAGAATCTATGGTTTTGTAGCCAGTCTCTTTTGAATAATAATTAAGTATTGTTATCTGAATCTCAAATCGGTTTTTATATCTACAGGAAATGGATGATTATGATGTTGATTGCATGGAGAAAACACCTTGAATTATACGCTCAATTATTCAAATAGTTTCTGCCTCTTTATGTTTATAAAACTTTGGTTTATTTTTGACAAACCAAGTCATGCATGAGTGCTTTTTAGTTTCATTATTTTTGTAATATTATCTTATTTTTGTGGATTCAAATCTATCTTGTATGGTAAGAGCATCTGAATCCTGAACTAGTTTAAATATCGGTCACTCTTTGTAGTGAAGAACAATCTTTGGATTGGATATATTATGGATATATGAATTTCAAGACTGATATGGACAAGATGTTCACTTCTTGGCTTTAGACCAGCATGGCTCTTACCCATTATGTTTTGCCTTTATCTTATGGAATGTTAATATGTTATACAATTTTAGTCTTATCATCGTATGATATTTCATATTATTTCAACACTTTAATTCTATCCATAATTTACTGTCCTATATTACATCTGTGATCAATATTTCATTTAAATATTGTGGATTTATGTTGGATATTGGATTATGTATTACATGAATGATTTGTATTAAGTTTCTTTTATTATAAGTGTTCATCATTATAAGATCACCAGATCTATATATTTATTTGTGTACTGTTATATTCTTGTTCCAAAACACCTTTGAGTTTGTTCTGGGAATGATGGCACCGTTCTATTACAGGTTTTCCTCATAGGAAGGACAGTTAGGAGCTTGAATTGCGCAGGGACATAGACTCAGTTTAGTTGATTAATTACAGGTTAGTTTATTCGTATTTTTGTTCTTTAGTTAGTTTATTCATCAATGAAATAAGAATAGCTTCAATTAGCTTTGACTGTTAATCTATTCTTATTTCAATTGTGTTTGAATTAGTATTCTTTAGTTTTTTTTTTTAAGTTTTAAATATTAAACAAAATGTATGTGCTTTCTTTATCTACTTCAAAACACTTCAAAAAAACATCTATTTCGCAAGATATCTAGTAAAACTCGCAAAATTGTATATACATTGTTTATAATCACATGCACATAGTCATCTTCCTTTTGTGATATTTGTAATTATTAAATTTATATCCTTATTATTATAGCTTTTTAGACTAGTTTCCTTTCTTTTGTTATTTTTAGGAATTTAGTTGGCCAACGGAGCCATTAAACCCATCAGGTCATTTCACTCCAAACAGCTTGGGTTATTTAGACAACCCAGGTCTGGATTTGACCTTCCAGTTAATGGTTTGTCATTTACACCCGTCAACAGGTTGTTAGCACCATCATTTTTTGAATCAGAATTAGTCTTAGTTGAGCCATGGTCCATGTGTCAAAGCGTGTGAGCAAACGATGAATTGGTCGAAGTCAGCAAGTGGTCGGTTGGCCCTTGGAGTCGGGAAGGGATGTCAAAACCAAAACATGTGTAAGTGGTAAAGGTCTTTTCCCAAAGAGTCGGGTCCTTTCAGAAGAGAAGGTTTTACATGCCAAAGGTTGAGGCAAGTCATTAAATAGAATTCGTGTCAGAAAGTGAACTGACCATCATCAGCTCATTATGAAGTTAGAACGAATGAAAAGTCACGATGCTCAGATCACATATATTTTGCAGCTCTTATCAGGTGTACTTTACATGCCCCGAAATGTACTCGTCACACGAATGTGCTGCGAAAATATATGGCTTTCTTCCAAACCTCCAATCACCATGGATTCAGTGTTCCTGGCACAATTCCATCTCTCACCCTCCCAATTATAAATTCTGGTCGCTCTACATGTATTCTATTCACCATCCAAGTTTATGCTATGTCTATGATTCTTCCCATGAGCCCTAATTTTCTTGTGGCTGGAAAGTTGATTTCCTTTAACTGTGTCACAAACTCGAGTCAATCAATATTACTGCCTTGGGTCCGGGCCAAATCCACTGCTTGCAGAACGAATATGTGTTGCACCATGGAAACATCCCAGAACATAAGGAACGGTGCACGGAGTAGAAAAAATGTGGGGCCCGAACCTCAAAAATTGATGTCGGTAAATGAATATCCGGATGTCAAAGAATATTTTGAACAAGTTGGATGCATGGTATTTTGTAGGAAAATCCAAGGATTCAACGTAAAGCTAGCAGAACAGTTCACGCTTAGTTTCAACGGGCTTCACACAGTAATTGCAGGAAGTAAATTCCAGGTGACAAAGGAAACCCTGTCAGTCGCAACGGAGATCCCTCCATGCGGAGAAACTTGGTCTAAAGGCATGCCTTTGGATGTGTTATGCTATGAGGAATTTATCAAAATAGATTGTTAAATGGGAAGGTCGAAGCAGGCATTCCAAGTCGATACCTGCAGGAGCCTTTTCGAAAGCTCCTGAGAAAGATTAGGAAATATTTCACCTGTGAAGGAAGGTTTGATAGAATACACCCACATCACATCATATTTTTGATGCATTTCATAAGAAGGAGACCGTGGAATCTACCTTTCTTCTTGCACCAAAGTCTCTGAGAAATGGCAGACAGCGTCCGGGCTGAAACAAACCATCCAAAGAAGAAACTATCTCATGTCTCGTTGATTAAATTGCCTATATTTGAGGAGTTGAGTCGATTGAGAAACAATTGGGATTCATTTCTACTCATGAACAGCATCCCCAGGGACCCTAGAGGAGATTCCCCTCTACCCATGGAAAAAGTAACATCTCACCGCGCGGAGGCAGAAATAGGAAGGGTCGCAGAAGAAAGAAATTCATTGGAAGCCCTATCCCCCCAACAGACGATGCCCCGGAGAAGGGGCAAGCCAAGGAAGAGCAAGGAAACTGGGTAGGCCCAATACCCGAGCGAGTCATGCACAAATTCGGTCACCGAAGATTTACTCATGCGCGCCATTCGGTTGGAACCTATCGAAGGTCCAAGTCGAGAAACTTGCGGTATAAGGAAAAGGACAGACACTGAAGGCATGAATATTTAGGAATCGTCACAACAGCTAAAGCAAGCGCATCTTGCTATTGTTGAGCTATACCAGGAGAATAGGGAGTTGAGACAGTAGTTAGCAGTGAAGACCCTTGAAGCATCAGCATCATAGGGCCAAGAGGGAAATGTGACTTGGCTTAAGAGGCAGCTCAGGGAAGTGCAAGATACAATCATCTAGTTGTGTGAAGAACAGAGGATGTCATAAGAAAGAAATGCAAATCACTTCAACAAATGTGGATCGGCCCTGGAAAATGTCTGCGTGGATCTAGCCAACGCACAGAAGAGGCTGAAAGGGAACGTGGTTCTGAAAAGGCAAGTAATGAATCTAAAAAGGTGCAACTTGTCTCTTAGGATAATGCTTCGAATATCAAAACTGCAGATGAGGCCAAAAGCATGATTAATCGAATCCACTTTTGTCTTCTTAGACATGGTGCGGATTTTGTCTCCCCGTGTCTTGTTTCCTACCGGGAAGTAGGGACTCTGACAGATACCCGTGCAGCAAGAATTATGACGCGCAATGCTGGAAACCCATCTATTGCAAAGGACAGGTGTATGTTGGACATGCGACAGTTTGAAGAGAGGCGTTGTTCCCTAACTGAGGTCGTCATCTTGGAAACATCTGCGACAGTCTGCAATTACCGGCCACATACACGCTCCAACAAATTATCGCGCAGCAGAAATTAAGGTCGTTAAAATGGGTGGCATTGACACATCACTCTCTAACGACGAGATCTTTTTGATGACTGTACTATCATGGTGAATATGAGCGGTTATGGTGTGACCGAGTCGAGTCAGTTTCTATTTTTAGTAAAGTTCCATACGAAGAGTCATCTAGCAGAGACTAGTCAAAGCCCAATTTCTAGGGATAGTAGTTAGAGATAAGGGTAGCTCGAGAGGCACATTCTGGTCCATATATTTTGTCTTTTCAATGTAATCTAGGTTGGTTGGAAAAACAGTGTAGACAGTGAATATTTAATGTAGCTTTTGAACTCGATTGAAACTTAATGCAAAGGTCCTGAATATTTGATGAAAAGATTCTAATGGTGGCAGTTTGATGTATTGTACTCTTTCTTTGCGTACGTGCTTTATTGTTTTCTTTATATTCATATATGTATTTTTTCTAAATCGGAAAGTAATTTTGAATCTAGAACTCACCGCGCGGTGCTCTAGATTCATGCCATTTAGACGATTGTGTTTCTTCTAAGTGAACTCTGAATTCATCCACAACGGTGCTCCAAGTTGCTTCATGTGTTTTTCTCTCGCCACACACAACACTTTTTAACTGAAATATTGTTACTTACTTATCCTTTATCCTCTCAAATTCAGTCACTAAGTCATTTGTTTCTATCTTTTTCTTAAATCGACTCCATAGCCCAAGGTCTTGCTTTCTTTTTCCAATAGAACCAAAAATAATTTATAAAAGTGTTAAATCTAGCCGATAGTTTAAATCCATAACTTGTATAAAGAATAAGTCTCAGAGAGAGCCCTCTTCAGGTCGAAAAGGCTAGTTTTTGGCCTCAAATTTGGTTTGTAGGTTGCCTATGTCATTCGTTTTATTATCCAAACGAAGTTTACAGAGCGCTAACATTCTGGCGTCGTTGTCGGGGATGGAATTGAATAAATTTTCAGTAGGAGAACGAATAAATCTATAGTTTTGACCCTTGAGGGTAACAGTGGGCCAAAAATCTATATTGGTTGAAACTTGTACCCTAACAAATCCAGTTAAAGAGATCAGTAGCGTGACTTAGAAGCCCTCGCATCGAAGACAATTTATACCAGAGCCAATCCTGACCTGAACCCTATAGAGCCTATGTGTGATCTCAATAAAATTCTATGCAGGACAAGGGAGCAGGCACAAAACCCATTCTATTACCTAGACAGGAGCTTGTATTTACCCAAGGATGGTGCGCAGAGCATTGAAGACCTCAATTTTGACACCCTATTCGAACAAACCTTGTTCAGGTCTAAATCAGAAACCAATTTGGATCATATAGTCTTCGACGAGAAGAGGTTTCGATCTCTGATACCAAAACAAATCCCACAATCTACAACTCCCGCACATAACATCCCGCAAATCCAAAACCCCCCTAGAACAATGGCCACTAGGTTCTCCACTCTTTCCCTGTCAGACCAACTGCATGATTTACCCCAGAACTACAACCATAGGATCAAGATGTATGATGTCTATGGAAACACCTCTGCCCAAAAGAACCTGGATTGGTTCAATGATTTCGTTGATCTAGAAGAGGTGGATCATGAATACGCGAAGATGAGGTTGTTCGCACAAATTCTTTCGGGGGAGGTTAGAAATTGGTTCAATTCCCTCCCAGAAGCAAGCATTCTCAACTTCATCATGTTTGAAACCTCATTCATTGCTAGATGGGGAGAAAAAAAGAACCCTTTGCAGTTATTGACGCAGTACAACAATATAAAGGGAGTGTCGAAGGAGACAGTGCAAGAGTTCTCAGCCTGTTTCATGAGGGTCTACAATCAATTCCCATAGAAGTCCAACTGCCTCCCAGGGCCTCGCAGCTTCGATATGTCGAATCCTTTAACAGTGATTTCACCTTGTTGTTGAGGGAGAGAAGATCTGCTAATTTAGATGCCATGATGAGTGACACAATCGAAGTCGAGGTAAACATGATGGAATCAAGAAATACTAAAAAAATCTTCAACAGAGGTGGGAAGAAACTCCAAGGATATGCGCATCCATTGACTTCTCAACCCTCGGAGGACAAGTTCGACTTGATGATGAAGACCGTGGAGAAGCTAATGGAAAGAATGTTCGTGGGAAACAATCCCACCACCCGAGAAAAACATGACCTCTAGACCATAAATTAGAACCTTATAACATGTATGGTCCCACATATCAGGCAAAGGGAATAGAGAGACCAGGGCGACCAACAAATAAGGCCCTTGTTCCAAAACAATTATGTGGACGAAGATTTTGATCAGATGATCCAAGATCAAATGCATTGTTGCGATGACACGGAAATGCACGTGTTATTGAAAAGGGGAGAACATGATCAATACATGAGTGAAAATGATGATATTATGCTGGATATTAATGACGCATTGTCATGGGAAACAGAAGAATTCAGGAAGAATAACAATGCCAACATGCAGTTCCAAAAGAAATAAAACCTCAGGAGAAAAAGGGCATCTACAGAACCTCAACAGAAAAATCCCATAAGGGAACCTCTGGCGGACACCCCTTCCACGAGCCTACCAAAGAAAGACAACCCGGCCAAGGATGCGATTGAAAAGGGAAATTCAAAGGAGGAGGTTCCAAGGAAAACGCCAAAAACAAGCTGGGAGACAGGCGTCAAGGAGGTAGAAAAGGTCTCCCCCCCTTTTAACTTTGAGAACGAAATGAACAAGATTAAAATATTCATTCCTTTCAACGAGCTTATCAAGAAAGGAGAATATCAGGATCATATTATTAAAATGCTAAATATGGGGGAAACTCCTGACACCCTGAACATCCAAAATGACCACCCTGCCATTTTGTTTAGTCCATGCGTGGAGGAAACGGGCGATACTAAGGACGTTCCCCTGTTCTATTTCAGTCTCAAGGTCCATGACATTACTTTCCACAATGTCATGTTGGATTCGGGTGTGTCGCACAATCTCATGCCTAAGGTGATCATGGATGAGTTGGGTTTGGACATCACCAGGCCCTATAAGGATCTTTTTTCTTTCGATTCAAGGAAAGTGAAATGTTTGGGTATGATCAAATATTTGGTTGTGCCATTGGCCCAAATCCATTCTAAGAATATGGTTATGGATGTGGTTGTGTCTGATATACCCCTTAAATTTGGCATGGTATTATCCAGGTCATGGGCCGCGAAATTGGAGGGAACCTTGCAGATGGATATGTTGTACACCACCATTCTTGTCTTCAGCTGGGAGAGACAGTTGTACAGAGAGGTGTTGGTAAAATACATGGTGAGTAGCAAGACCTAGCTGAATAACCACCCTATCTACTCCGTCGACACTGAGATCATCTCTTCCATATTTTACAATGACTTGAGCTTTGAAGAAGAAGAGTCAACGATCGTCATGATTGTCAAGGATAAAGTCGCACAACGAGAAGAAGAGTGCACAGACCCGAGGAACCACGCGAAGAACAAGTTGTGGAACATTATCTTTGACAGAGCCATCAGCAAGGAAGGGGCAGCAGTCGATGTATGGATAAGGCCCCCCGAGGTAGGCACAAAACTCTCCTCGTACAAACTTTCCTTCGATTGTACAAATAACATGGTTAAGTATGAGGCATTGATTTTGGGTCTGAGAGTTTTGAAAGAGTTGGGCGTAAAGAGGATAGTGGTGCATGGAGACTCTAAGATTGTTATACACCAAGTGAAAGGTATATACCAATCCAAGCAGCCTAGACTAAGGGCGTACAGAAACCTAGTGCTAGACCTCCTCTAAGAATTCTCGGAGTATAATTTATCAGTGATCCTAAGCGAGAAGAATCAAATTGCAGATGCATTGGCCACCACGGCCTCAGTTTTTGAAATTCCCATTTTCCCCAACATAAAATATGAGATTGAATTCAAACATAGGCCGGTGGTGCCCGATAATATCAAGTATTGGCAGGTGTTTGAGGATGAAAAATAGGTGGATATATTTCTCCAAATCAGCGACGAGTTCGCTAATGTAAACATTTATTAAGAGTGTTGTTTCGATGAAGATGAGAGCACAGATACGCATAGTAGCGACAATCCCTTTCAGAACCAGATAGATGGGAGGGACATAGTGCAACTAAAGAATAATATCATCCCTAAAGGATTGGTTCCGTTGGAAAATATTTTTGATGAAAATGATGTGGCTAGAAATCCCAAGATCACCGCGAATGACGAGGATGTCGAGGATTGCAACATCGGGGCCTAGGAGAATCTAAGGATAATCAAATTATCAAAGATGCTCAGTTCGAAGTTCAAACAGGACTATATCAAACTCATGAAATATTTTCCCGATGTTTTCACCTGGAGTTATGATGACTTGAAAGTCTACGACACTAAAGTGATTTAGCACGTCATTCCTCTCAAAGAAGACCAAAAACCATTCAAGAAAAAGCTAAGACAGATCAATCCCTTGTTGTTTTCGCTAATTGAAAAAGAGGTAAAGAAACTCTTCGAAGCCAAAATTATTGTTTCCTTAAGATTTTCAAAATGGGTTTCCAATCTGGTGCATGTAAGGAAAAAGAGTGACGAAATAAGGTTGTGCGTGGATTTTCAAAACTTGAACAAAGTGTCCCTCAAGGAAAACTACCCACTCCCTAAGATGGATTATATTCTACAAAAGGTATTTGGATCCCAGAAGATGTCTATGATGAATGGATTTTCAGGTTACAATCAGATCATGGTACACCCGAATGACCAGGAAAAGATGGCTTTCACGACACCATGTGGGATGTTCATGTATGCTAAGATGATTTTCGGCCTTATGAACATTGGAGCTACCTTCCAGAGGGTGATGGACATAGCATTTTCTAAGGAAAAGGAAAAATTTATTGTGATCTATTTGAACGACAACACAATGTATTCCGACTTCGATGAACAACACCGTGGACATCTGAAGAAGGTCTTCCAAAAATGTAGGAAGTTCGACATATCTTTGAACCCAAAAAAATCACATTTCGGAATGCAAGAAGGGAAACTATTGTGGCACATCATCTTAAAGGAGGGTATAAAGATCGATCCCAGTAGGGTAGAAGGAATCCGCAAAATCAACACTCCCCGTAGTAAGAAGGAGGTACAATCCTTCCTGAGAAAGGTGAATTTCTTGAGAAGGTTCATCCCAAATCTAGCCACAATTATAAAGCATATCACCAACATGCTCAGAAAGGTAAATGAGATCAAATGGAACCTTGAATCCAGGAGATCATTTGAATACATCAAGGTAGCATTGACCAAAACTCTCATATTGGCCAGCCCATATTTCACGAAGAATTTCATCTTGTTCTAGTTCGCCTCAGAGCATACCATTGTTGGCGTACTATTACAAAAGGACAATCATAATTTTGAAAATCCTATAGCCTACTTTAGTAGGACATTGAGATATTCACCACTAAGGTATGATATTATGGAGAAACAAGAATAGGCCTTGGTGAAATCCCTCAAGGATTTCAGGACTTACATACTGCATTCCCACGTTATATCTTATGTGCCCAGCAACTCAGTGAAAGAAAATTTAACTCAGCCTGACCCTGACAGAAGAAGAGGTAATTGGATCACAGTCATGCTAGAATATGACCTCGAAATCAAGCCCACAAAGTTGATTAAGGTTCAAGGCCTCGCAAAACTAATGGTGCAGTCGAAATGTGACATTATGGGAATCAACTTCATTGATGATCTGTCATAGAATCCTCAAGAATAAATGACCATGCAGGTGTCTCAAAAATTCATCGATTCACCTTGGTATACGAACACCATCTATGTGTTGAAGAATCTGCAAGCTCCTCCAGGGTTAAGTAAGACCAAGGCCATATTCTTAAAGTTGAAGGCTACTAAGTTCTGCATATTGGATAACTCCCTGTATTGGAAATATCTAAGAGGGATATTGTTGAGTTTCTTACTAGAATATGATGCGGAACAAGCTATCATGGAATTCCACAAAGGTGACTGCGGAGGACATAACTACTGGAAAAACATTGTGTAAAATTTTAAGGGTAGGTTACTATTGGCCCAGCATCTTCGCAGATGTATACAAGGAAGTTTCCAATTGCCACGAGTGCCAGATCTTCGATGGGAGGAGAAAGTTGCAACCCCTTCCACTGAAACCGATCTTGGTCGAAGCGTCGTTCATGAAATGGGCCTTGAAATTTATAGGAGAGATTCATCCGCCATCCTCGGCGCAGCACAGATGGATAATTACGACTACGGATTACTTCACAAAATGGATCGAAGCAGTTCCAACGAGGAAAGCTACTGATACAGTCATTATTCAGTTTCTGGAGACCAACATCTTGTCTAGGTTCGGGTGTCCTATTTAGATCATCACGGATAATGTGGCCACATTTAAGTCCAGAAGATGGAAAAATTTTGTAACAATTACAATATAACCCTGGGACATTCTACGGCTTATTACCCACAGGGTAACGGATTGGTGGAATCATCCAACAAAATCTTAACTAGGATTATCAAAAGGATCATGTAGGACAAAAAGAAGGTTTGGCATAAGAAACTCATTTACGCACTATGGGATGACAGAGTCACTACCAAAAATTCCATCTTGACGTCGCCATTCCAAATCGTATATGGCGCATATGCAGTTTTCCCCACCTCACTAGGATTGCCCATCGGGAATTTGTTGCAATAGTAAGAGGCCGAGCCAAACGACACTCAGAGAAGGATAAATTAGTTGATTCATGTGCAACAGATGAGGGAGAAAGTTTACAATTGATCACAACTTCACCAAGACAGGATGAAGAAAATTTTTGACAAGCACTCTAAACAGGAGGAATTTCAGGTGGAGGATCTGGTGCTAAAGTGGGACGCGAGGAATGAAGACAAGGGAAAGCACATAAAATTCGATCATCTTTAGATGGGTCCTTTCAGAATCGGTGCGTACCACGGGAACAACACATATCTATTAGAAGAGCTTAATGGAGAGTCCACTAGCGAAAGGATTTTGAATGGCAGGTTCCTCAAACACTATCTGGTTTAGTAAGGTTTTTTTCATTTTTTCATGTCAATATAAATAGTCGTTTCATTTTTGTTTTCAAAGAAGGCATTGCGAGTCGGTATGTCAGCATAAAATTGAAGCTCGGATTGAAGGCCCTAAGTTTATGATGAGTCTGGTGGAAACTATGTCAAGAAGGTCTAGGTTGTGTTTTTCTTTTCCATTGTTTGTGAGTCTTGAAGTTGAATAAGGCCCAATGGTTAGGCACCTGGTTTGTTGTTCTTTTCCACCTCACTGGGAGAATGGCATCCCCATTGGAGCTAGTTGTTAGCGCTGTCATTTTTTCAGTTCGAATCGCTCTTAGTCGAGTCATGGTCTGTGTGTCAAAGTGTGTGATTTCAGATACCGAACAACGAATGGGTCGAAATCAGAAAGTGGTTGGTTGGCCCTTGGAGTCGAGAAGGGATGTCAAAACCAAAACATGTGTAAGTGGTAAAGGTATTTTCCCAAAGATTCAGGTCATGTTAGAAGAGAATATTATACGAGCCAAAGGTCGAGGCAAGTTGTTAAATAGAAGTCGCCTCGTCAAGCGAAGTGACCATCATCAGCTCATTATGAAGTCAAAAAGAATGAAAAACCATGACGCTCATATCATGTATACTCTACGGCTCTTATCGGTTGTACTTTACACACCTCGAAGTGTACCCTTCATACGGATGTGCTGCGAAAATATTTTGTCTTACTTTGAAACCTCCAGTCACCATGGATTGAGTGTCCCCTGGCACGATTCCATCTCTCGCCTGCCTAGTTATAAATTCTAGTCGCTCTGCATGTATTATATTCACCATCCAAGTTTATGCTTTGTCTGTAATTCTTCCCGCGAGCCCTAAGTTTCTCGTGGCTATAAATTCGATTTCATTTAACTGCGTCACAAACCTAAGTCAATCAAGATTATCGCCTTGGGTCTATGTTGAATCCACCACATGTAAAACAAATATGTGTTTCACCATGGAAACATCCCATAACATAAGGAAAGGTGCGCAGAGTAGTAGAAATTTGGGGCCCAAGCCTCAAAACTTGACATTGGTAAATGAAGATCCAAATGTTAGAGCATATTTTGAATAGGTCAGATGCGTGGTCTTTTGTAGGAAAATCCAAGGATTCAATGTAAAGCTAGTGGAACAGTTCGCGCTCAATTTCAACAGGCTTCACGCAGTAATTGAAGGAAGTACATTCCAAGTGAAAGAGGAAACCCTGTTAGCCGCAACAGAGATCCCTCTATGAGGTGAAAGGTGGTCTAAAGGCATGCCTTTGGACATGCTATGATACAAGGAATTTATCAAACCAGACTATTTAAATGGGAAGGTTGAAGCAGGCATTCCAAGTCGATACCTCCAGGAGCCTTTTCAGAATCTCCTGAGAGAAATTGGGAAATATTTCTCCTGTGAAGGAAGGTTTGACAGAATACACCCACATCACATCAAATTGTTGATGCATTTCATAGGAAGGAGACCATTGAATCTGCCTTTCTTCTTGCACCAAAGTCTTTGATAAATGGAAGACAGTGTCTGGGCTGAAACAAACTAGCCAAAGAAGAAACTTTCTCATATCTCATTGATTAAATTGTTGATAGTTGAGGATTTGAGGCGATTGGGAAACAACTAGGATTTGTTTCTACTCACGGTCGGCATCCCCAAGGACCCTAGAGGAGATTCATCTCTACCCGCGGAAAAAGTACCATCTCACCGCACGGAGGTGGAAATAGGAAGAGTCGTGGAAGAAGGAAATTCATTGGAATCCCTATCCCCCCAACAATCGATGCCCTGAAGAAGGGGCATGCCAAGGAAGAACAAGGAAACAGATGAGGCCCAAGCCCCAAGCGAGCCACGTGCAAAGTCGATCATCGAAGAGTTACTCATGCGCACAATTAGCCTGGAACATGTTGAAGGTCCAAGTCGAGAAACTTTTGGTAGAAGGAGAAGGACAAACATTGAAGGCACGGATATTCACGAACCGTCGCAGCAGCTAAATCAATCTTAGCTCACTATTGTTGAGCTATACTAGGAGAATAGGGAGTTGAGATAGCAGTTAGCAAAGAAGACCCTCAAAGCATCAGCATCACAAGGCCGAGACGAAAATGTGACTTGGCTCAAGAGGCAGCTCAGAGAAGCACAAGATACAATCATCCAATTGCGCGAAGCACAGGGGATGTCAGAAGAAAGAAATTCAAAGCACTTCAAGGAATGTGGACCGGACCTAGAAAACGTCGACACGGCTCTGGCCAACATGTAGAAGAGGCTAAAAGGGAACATGATTCTGCAAAGGAAAGTAATGAATTTGAAAAGGCGTAACTGGTCTCTCAGGAGAATGCTTCAGATATCAAAACTTCAGACGAGGCCAGAAGCATGATTAATCGACTCCATTTTTGTCTTCTCAGACATGGCACAGATTTTGTCTCCCCATGTCATGTTTCCTATCGGGTAGGGACTCTAATAGATACCCGCACGGCAAGCATTACAATGTGCAACGTTGGAAACCCATCTATTGCAAAGGACATGTGTACATTGGACATGGAACAGTTTGAAGAGAGACGTTTTTCCCTAACTGAGGTCGTCATCTTGGAAACACCTGCGACAGTTTGTAGTTACCTGCCACATGCACACTCCAGCAAATGATCATGCAACAAAAATCAAGGTCGTTACAATGGGTGGCATCGACACATCACTCTCTAACGACGAGATTTTGTTGATGACCTAACTGTCATGGCGAAGACGAGCGGTTATGGTGCGACCGAGTACATTAAGTTTCTATTTTTAGTAAAGTTCCATACGAAGAGTCATCTAGCAGAGAATAGTCAGAGAGTAATTTCTAGGGATAGTAGTTAGAGATCAGGGTATCCCGAGAGGCACACCCTGGTCTATATATTTCATCTTTTCAATGTAAGCCAGGATGGTTGGAAAAATAGTGTAGACAATGACTATTAAATGTAGCTTTTGAACTCAATTGAAACTTAATGCAAAGGTCTTGAAGCTTTGACGAAAATATTAAAATGGTGGTAGTTTGATGTATTGTACTCTCTCTTTGTGTATGTGCTTTCTTGTGTTATTTATATTCATATCTGTATTTTGTCTAAATTGAAACATGATTTGAAACATGATTTCCAATCTAGAATTCACTGCGCGATGCTCTAGATTTGCACCATTTAGATGACTGTGTTTCTTCTAAGTGAACTCTGAATTCATCCCCAGCGGTGCTCTAAGTTTCTTCATGTGTTTTTATCTTGCCACACACAACGATTTTTAACTGAAAGATTGTTGCTTACTTAGCCTTTCTCCTCTCAAGTTCATTCACTAAGTCATTTGTTTCTATCGTTTTCTTAAATCGAATCCATAGCCCAAGGTCTTGCTTTCTTTTGCCAATAGAACCATAAATATTTTATAAAAGTGTTAAATCAAGCCGACATTTTAAAGCCATAACCTATATAGAGACAATGTCTCAGAGAGATCCCTCTCCAGGTCGAAAAGGCTAGTTTCTGGCCTCAAAGGTTAGGTTTGCTTTGTCATTCATTCTCTCAGCCAAACGAAGTTTATAGAGCGCTAACAGAGGTGGTACATGGTTGAACTATGGTGCAACTTTACATGTCATCATTTCTTCATGTACCCTATAGGTGTCTGAATTTCTTTCCCTCATCAAGTCCATTGTCCTACAATCTTTGTCATCATGACCCACTGATTTGCAAAAATTGCAATATGAATTCTTGGGTACTATCTGGTACTTCTGCATCATTGGACAATGATATGGATCATTCCCGTGTGTTTTACAGATCTCGCACCATGGTCCTCCTATTGGAAATGGGTTTGGTAGCCCTATTTCCATATACTGGGAAAAAGTTGTGCTAGCATCAGAAGTCACCCCTGGATTGCTTGCAGGAGCAGAGCCCAACGCCCATCAGTTTTATGTCACGATTTGTTTAATGGGGTGATCGAATGGGTAAAGACTCGAGAGGGTATAGTTTTAACTCAGGAGACTGGGCCTGGTATGTAGAAAGCAAGGGAGGTCTTGATCCAACTTCAATTAGTAAATGGATTAAAGGGTGGTAGATGGAAGACTTGTGAGAAGGGCGAGCAAGACTACCTTGGGCGACAGGCCTTCGAAGGCTTGAGGGTGAAAAACTCAGATGCCAAGATCCTCTTGGCTCAGATCTTCAAGGAACTGAGGGGTGACTCGACTAAATCCTTCAATTCTAAGTCATTCAGCATTAAGAAAATCGCAGGAACCGATTAGAAATAATGTAATTGTTATAGTGATCCAACCTACATCATCCTATAACAGCTACAGCTCGACTGGATCCTCCAATTCCAACCTGTTCTAACACAGTAAACAAAGAGATGGAAAAAGGGGCTGACATCCATAAAGTAAGAAGTCTCAAATGCCTTATACATTAACCAGAGTGACCAGTGCTTCATCAAAACTTTACAATCGGGAGCCTTGCTCAACCATCGATAGATTACAAAATATAAAGACTGAGTCTATATACTCAGGAAAATTCACCTCACAGAGGCGTGTCCAATCACCCAAAGCTTGGTGTCCCTTCAGTCAAACTCGTACTGGTATCTTTCTTCAAGCGCCACCTTAACTACGCATGGCTCCTGCAAGGAGGGTAGCTGAGCCATTAAGTGTTGGGCTAGCGTGCGCAGACTTATCTATCTAGTCGAGGACTTCGGCATGGTTTCTTTGAAAAAATCGATACACAGGACCTCTTCGAGCAGATCACTTTCCAGACCCTCCATTCCCCACACTTAATGAATGAAAGGAGGTTTCAACCACCTGCTCTTGCCTTCATTTACTCAAAGCGAGAAACAGTATTGAGATCAGATCTGATGGCGCTTGGAGATCGTGATGATCCCCTCTGTGACTGAACTCAGCGCCTTTGGCCTTCTTTACACAGCTCTTTTCTCTCCCCAAGTGACCACGGGTTGTGACCATGTGCTTATTCCCAAAGCGCTTTCGACGTTCGTGAATGGGAAGGAGCTAATCCCTACTTTTGAAATCGTGATGAGCGAAATGTCGAGACGGCTCAATCTGGTGCCACGCATCCCTCTGAGATCTGACGGTCCTGAAACTCACTTGGTGATATTGTGGGCCCGAGTCATGGACGCTCCCGGCACCTCACGCATCGGAAAAATGATGGAGCTTCTCCTTGCAACTTGGGGTCACGATGGACGAAACGTCGAGATGGCTCAATCGGTCGCCAGGTGTCCCCTTTGGATGGACGGCTGAGAATGCTCCCTGATATCCCGGGCCCGACTTTCAACACTTTCATCACTTCCAGGGCTTGGGGTTTCAAAATGTTCAACGACATAAAACCTTCACCCTTTGAACTCGCAACTGTCGAAAAGTCGATGCGATTGGATCTCGCGCCACGCGTCCTTTGGATGGACGGCTGCTATTCTTCCCTACATACAATATGGGCCCGATCTGTTGGTGCTAATTTTGGCACAACTCTGCTATCCACGATTTTCCACTGGCCGCCAATCTACTCCTATGGATGAATCTAGACCATCGTCAATATACTTTTGCTCGCTTACTCGCTTGGAAGCTTGAAATGAGATTTTTTTGTGCTGCGCTCAGGCGCTTCTCCTGTGACTTGCAGACTTGAATACTCCTATGCCCCGGACAAGAAATGTTACTAACATTAGGCTCCATGGGGGATAGAGTCGTCCCTGTGATGCTCTAAGGACTCATTTTGCAATTCCAGTGCCTTGCTATTGGGCTATGGGGTCGTTTACTAAGCCGAAACAATAAAAGTAAAAAACAAAGAACAGAAAGGACAATATTTACAAAATACATGAGCCACTGAAGGCTTAGACAAAACATTTTTTAAGAAAATGCCCATTTACTGGGCTGCTGAAAAATTCTTTGCCTTCCAAATCTTGCAACCTGTACGTGTTATTTGAGAAAACCTCAGAGATTTTGAAAGGCCCGATCCACAGGGCTTCAAACTTTTCGTGCTTGCCCTTATCTTGTTTCGGAGCATCCCATTTCAGCACCAAGTCTCCTATGCGAAATTATTCCTTCTTGGCTTTCTTATTGAAAACCTGTTTGATCCTTTGCTGATGGTCCTGAATTATGTCCATTGCCTGCTCCCTAGCCTGCTGGACCTCCACTAGCTGATGAATCCTTCTGATCATGTCATTAGGCTCCTCCTAATGATCCTGGAGGAATTTTGCTATAGGAATGGCTAAATGAGAAGGGAAAAAAGCCTCCTCTTCATAGACTAATTGGAAAGGAGAGACGTCGATAGATCTCTTCGTGGCCACTCGATCGGCCCATAGAGAAAATTTTAATCTTGAATGCTAGGCCTTCTTGTTGTCTTCCAACAATCTTTTGATGATTCTTATCAGGCTTTTTTTGGAGGATTATGCTAAACCATTGCCCTGTGGATAATATGGGGTGGAGTGAATCAGTTTGATCTCGAACCGTTCACAGAACTTGGCTAATGGCTCAGACCCGAAAGCGGCTGTGTTATCAATGACAATCTTACTTGGGCAGTCGAACCTTGTGATGAGGTCCTCCAAGAACCCAATGATTACCTTATGGGAAGCACTCCTGGTAGGGATAGCTTCAATCCACTTGGTAAAGAAATCTGTAGCAGTCAGGATCCATCTGTGCTTCCCACTGGAAGCGGGGTGGATTTCTCCAATGAAATCTAGGCCCCACTGCTGGAAAGGTCCTGAAACAACCACAGAATTTAGCGGCAAGGACTTGATTTGTTGTTTTCCTGCAAACCTTTGACATTGGATACAGGTTCTAACTCCTCTATGGACATCAACGAACAAGGTGGGCCAATAGTACCCAGCTCTAAGAATTTTTTGGCCTGTGGCCTTCCAGAAATGGTGCCCTCCACATAGGCCACTGTGAAATTCAGCCATGATCATATCGGCCTCTTGTGAATTCATGCATTTTAAAAGCACCCCCAGGGGGTCTTTCCAGTATAAAATTTGGTCGATCAGGCAGTATTTGACTGCCTTGAGCTTCAGATCTCTTGCTTTGTTTCTTTGCAGACCGTTTGGAGGCCGCAGCTCTTGTAGAAAATATATGACATCCTTATACCAAGGACATTGAGCCAGTGGGGGCTCCCTTTGAGGGTCTCTTTCAGACAGCTGACCCTGTTGAATTCCTGAGCATTCATTGATGAAACTCATCCCCAAATCTTGGCAATTGGCTTCAGCCAACAGCTTGGATAAACCTTGACCTTTGATCAATTTGGTGGGCTTTATTTCTAGGTCAAATTCCAGAATCTTGGCGATCCATCTACTTCTTCTCCCATCTATGTCAGGTTGAATAAGGATGTCTTTAATAGTAGCTGAGGGGACATAAGCGATGATATTTGACTGTAGGACATAAATTCTAAATGCCTTGAGAGCCTTTACCAGGGCATAGGCCTGCTTCTCCATAGTGTCATACCTGACTTCGGAATCCCTCAATGCTCGGCTGAAATAGGCAATAGGATTCTCAAGTCCGACCTTGTTTGTCTGTAACAAAACAGTAGCTACTGTGTCAAGTGAGGCAAAGGAGAAGATAAGGAAATCCTTTGAGTAGTCGGGGCTAATAAGCATAGGGGCTTCTGTCAGGGCCTTCTTTATTTTCTCAAAGGAATGTCGCGATTCAGAAGTCCACCTCACTTCCTTTCCTTTCCTTAACATGGTTGTTATAATTCTTACTCCCTCAGCAAAGTTAGGCACAAACCTCCTCAGAAAGTTAATCTTTCCAAGGAAAGATTGGACCTCCTTCTTAGACCGCAGGATTGATAAGGCTTTTATTGCCTCAACTCTACTTGGGTCAATCTTAACTCCTTCCACTGATACTATGTGGCCTAGTAATTTTCCCTCCTTCATGGCGAACAAAGATTTCTTGGGGTTTAATGAAATGCCAAAAATTATGCATTTCAGGAAAACCTTCCTGAGATGACAACAGTGTTCTTTATCAGATTTTGAAAATATTGTGATGTCATCCAGATAGACGACCACAAATTTATCCTTTTCCCCAATGAAAGCTATGTCCATGGCATGCTGAAACGTTGCCCCTGCATTCATCAATCCAAAAGGCATCTTGGCATACATGAATGTGCCCCATGGAGTGGTAAATGTCATCTTTTCCCTATCCTCAGGCAGAACAGAGACTTGATTGTAGCCAGAGAAACCATCAATCATGGACATCCTGGAAGCTCATGTTACCCTCTGTAGTATATGTTCCATCTTTGGTAAGGGGTAGTTATCCTTTCATGAGCTCCTGTTCAAGTTCCTGAAGTCTACACAGAGTTGGATCTCTCCATTATTTTTCCTTACTGGCACCAATTTGGCCACCCACTCTGAATATCTCAGTGGTACAATGATCTGAGCTTGAAGCAGCTTCTTCACTTCCCTCTCCATGATAGGCAGCAGCATAGGATTGATCTATCTCAGCTTCTGCCTAAATGGATTTGCCTCTTATTTTAATGGGATTTTATGCTCGATGACAGAAATGTCATATGTTTTGAGGTCTTCGTAGGTCCAGGCAAACACATCAACAAATTCCCTCAAAATCCCAATGTATTTGGACCTCTGCTCCTTTGTTAGACTTCTTGACAATTTGACAAACTTGGACTCACTCTCGGTCCCAATGTTGCACTGAATAGTACCAATGTCATCCTCCAAGGTCTCTCCTTTTAATGACACATCATTTCTATCAAAAAGCCTTTCCAAAGGAACCAGTCCTCTTGGAATATGATTGTTGGGCAGCTGCACAATGTTATGCTCTGCAATCTTATTCAGAAAATTACCCCCATCAAGCTTTTCTTCAAAGACAGAGTCTTGGTCGATATGCATCTCTGAAAATTCTTCGACAGTCTCCAATAACTTCTTGATCTCGAGATCATCCTCGAATACCTTCCAATGTTTGACGTTGTCAGGTATGGAGGGCCTGTATTTTAATTCCACATCATATCTGAATTTGGGCGGCAAGGGTACTTTGAAATTACTTGTTGATGTAGCCAAGGAATCTACCATTGTGTTCTCCTCTCTTGGGATGAAAGAAATGTTAAATACTGAGAAGAAACTGTCAATTAGGTCCCATACCTCATTTATGTAACTCCTGAGTCAAGGATGCTTAGCTTGATAAGTGCTTCTGATCTGTTGGACCACCAACTCTGCATCTCCGAACACTGCTACTTCCTAAATCCCCATTTCCCTTGCGGCTCTTAATCCTAGGATAAGAGCTTCATACTCTACCACATTGTTGGTAGCTTCAAATTATAATTTGTATGATAGAGATATGGTTTCTTGAGTAGGTGACACAAAAATCACCCCAGCTCCAGCGCCTTCCCTGGAAGAGGCTCCATCAAAGAACATTTTCCAAATGGGGGTGATGGAGGGAGGAAATTTAGGGGAAATGGTGTACTTCTTTCTGAGTTTAAGAGGAGGTTCGGGAGCATTGGTGAGTTGAAGCACACTGGAACCTAAATCAGTGTCTAAGGAAAAAATGGGATGGTTGGTAGGGTTGGCCTCATCACTGATTATATAGGCTAGTTGGGCTTCCCTGTATAGTCTTCTATGCTCTCCTCCAAACACTGGGATAGTAGCATATGTGAGGTCCATATGCAAGGTTCCCCCCAGTCTTTTTATCCAAGATCTTGATAACAACATACCGAACTTGGGGGGGTCATCGGACACTACAATATCCATGACCACACTTTTCATGGGCAGCTGAAACAAGGTCACAACCAGGTCTTTGATAAATCCTAGACACTGAAATTTTATGGAGTAAAAGGAATAGAGGTCGTGATAGGCTTAGGTGACTTCTAGCCCTAACTCTTCCATGACAGTTTTGGGCATGAGGTTTTGAGAAGCCCCTGAATCCATCAAGCAGTTGTGCAGTACCTTGTCATGGATGTTCAAGAAAGTGTAGAAGGGAGGGGATGAGTCATTTCTGTCTTCTACCATAGGACCTAGAATAACTGTGGGCTTTTCATCTTGCAAATTGATAGAATATTTGGGAAGGCATGAGGCCTCAGACTGTAAAATCTCATAGAAGTGTTTATTGAACCCTTGATTTTTAATCAATTACGTTAGTGGCACAGGAATTCTGATCTTTTGAATTTCATGCTCGAAATTAAAAGAAGATGTAAGATTTTGGATTTCTCTTATTTCGGGAACATGAATTTGGACTATGGGAGAGAGAGGTTGGTGCTTCTTACCTCTATGACTGTCTGCTACTTCATCAGTAGGTCTCTCTGTTATAGTGGAGCGCTCAGGAACATCAGGTGCTACTATCTTTTTCTTGGAACACAGATCATATCTACCTTGGCCGCCACTAGTCTTGTCTCTCTTGCTCAGTTCATTCAGTTGACTGTCCATGAGAGACTCCTCGTATGATGATTAAGTGATATGAGGAAAAGGAGGAGTGTCCTCGAAGAAATGGATTTCAGGATCCAGCTCGTCTGTTTCCCTTTCTTCCCCTTCGGCCACAAAATTGTTTTGAAAAGCGGCCTGAATCTTTTGGTCTTCTCTGTCTCTTCCCCTCTCCCTTTGCACAGTCGGGGAAGCAATATTGTCTGGCCTCCTGAAACCTCCTTTGTTTTTGGAATTTTGAGGGCCCTTGTATGCTTGTATCCCTTCCACCTTCATCCTCTCCATCTCTATAGACAGATACTTCACCATCTTGGTCAGTTCATCCACTTGAGCGTGGGGCACCGATGGTCTAGAAGTTGAGGCTTTTGACCTTCCCTTTCTTCTGTCTACGTCGGCCTTGTTCCTTAGTTTGTCAGCTGCTAATACATTGGATTCCACTTCTATGGACGCATCTTTCATTTGAGATAAGGAGGTGGTTCTTCTTTCTCTCAACAAAAGACAGAAATCGGGGCCAAATGCACTAGCATAAGAAATTTTGGCCGAGGCTTCTGAGGGCTTTATTTCGACAGGAATTTTTTTATACATTTTATTAAATCTTTTGGAGAAGTCAGAGACGGACTCTCCTTCCATTTTCTTCAAAGACCCGAACTCTATCATGTAATACATGAAATCCTTCCTATCTCCCCACTACCTCAGGAAAGCACTATCTAGAGCTTCGATCCCAGCAATAGATCCGGGGGCCAGTCCTCTAAACCATTTCCTCACCTCACCATCCAAGCTCTAGACGAAGACTCTCATCCAAACATATTCATTTTCAATGTTCAGGTTGTCTGCATAGCTATAGAAAGCAGCCAGGTGCTCTTCTGCAGTTATGTCTCCTTCCCCAGTAAACTTGGGCATATACTTCAAGTAGTCTCCAACAGGGAGAGGATTCATAGGATGGGGAAGGATTAATGGAGCATATCTGGCAGCGACTATGGCGTCCATTCTATTCAGAGGGGGATTAGCACCATCCATAGGAATATTAGGTGGAGGAGATCTTGGAGGAGAAGGAGTTCGTGAAGGGGCTACTGGGAATGAAACTCGAAGTGGAGTGGGAAACAAGAGGGGATTTAAGGAGAAGGCTAATGAGTTCAAGTCAGCAGGTGCTCCTCTTTGCATAGGAGTAGTAAAGATAGGAGTGGGAAAATATTCTGTAGTCCTGGGTCTATGCCAAGGTATAGCTTCAGAGGAGAGGGGAGTGACAAGGATTTATCCCTCCAATCCCAGACCAGGGGGGGAAAACTCAGCAGGAACACTCCCAAAATTCAGGAAACGGGAAACCTCAGAAAGAGGTCTATTAAGAAACTAAGGAAGAGAAAATAGAGTTCCTACAGAAGGAGATGGTGGGTTACCTGGTTCGGCAGTGGAAGCTTCTTCTTCAGGGGCCTTTCCTTTCCTGAGAACCACCTCTGGATCAATTTCAAGTGTAGCTAGAGGCAATTGTGGATGAGACCGCGTGTGTCTACCTCTGAAAGCCACAATTAACATGGCAGGTTCGCCACAGTGGAGTCGTCACAATGGAGTCGCCAGGTGCACAGTAGCAATATTTAAAGGCTCTGATACCTGATGCACCTTCAGAATCAAAGGCTCAATGTCGTTCAATCTCGGGGAAAATTTTCAACTTCGTCCCCGGCAACAGCACCAAAAATGTTAGCGTCAGAACTCACCCCTGGATTGCTTGTAGGAGCAGAGCCCAACGCCCATTATTTTTATGTCACAATTTGTTTAATGGGGTGATCGAATGGGTAAAGACTTGAGAGGGTATAGCTTTAACTCAGGAGACTGGGCCTGGTATGTAGAAAGCAAGGGAGGTCTTGATCCAACTTCAATCAGTAAATGGATTAAAGGGTGGTAGATGGAAGACTTGTGAGAAGGGCGAGCAAGAATGCCTCAAGTGATAGGCCTTCAGAGGCTTGAGGGTGAAAACCTCATATGCCAAGATCTTCTTGGCTCAGAGCTTCTGCAAGATACTAGATATACAAAATATGCAGAACAGAAATAAAATGCTAGAAATGGCAGAATAACAGTAAAATATCCAGCATAATCTTCACAATACACAGAAATGATATACGAAATAGCAATAGAAAAGAACTTTGATTCAGAAAGCAATGTTCATAGGCCTCTTCGAGGGGGCAACCTCCAGTCGAGCAGCGCTCTGTTACAATAATCTCCAAGCTACGGTTCACATACCCTCGCCCCTTATTTATACTAAATATGTCTATTAAGAGAAGCATCTAGAGGAAGATCCTTCTAGAAGCAGAAGCTTCTATTAGGTCTTCTTACATCTGCCTTATTCTATTTTATTGAAAGGCCTTATTAATATTGACCTTTATTACATCCGAATACATTGATCTACCTATGTGTGGGTTAGGACCTTAACATGTCCGCCCCCTTAAAAACAGCCTTGTCCTCAAGGCTTGAGATGTGGAAACTGCTGCAGAATGGTAGTTGGTTCCCAAGTGGCATCTGTTGGAGTCATATCTTTCCACTGTACTAGCACTTCCTCGATGGTTCTCTGACATAGGCGACACTCACGCTGGTCCAAAACTGCTTCTGGCTGTAGCCAAATGGATCCTTCTTCAGCTAACTCTGGAAGGTTGGTTTGAATTTGGCACCTAGTTCCAATCACCTTCTTTAAGCATGACACATGAAAAACAGGATGTAGCTTCGACTGTCTGGGCAGAGCTAACTGATATGCAACTTGTCCCACACGCTTGAGAACTGTGTAAGGGCCATAGAATTTGGGTGCTAGCTTCTGACACTGCTCGGCCCGGAGGGAAGTTTGCTTATATGGTTGCAGTCTCAGAAACACCTGGTCCCCTTCTGCAAATTGACGTCCTGAGCGACCTTGATCTACTTGTTGCTTCATTCTATTCCATGCCATGACCAAGTTCTCTTTAAGGGTACGAAGGATATCCTCTCGGACTGTAAGTGTTTGGTCAACCGCCTGGACCTTCGAGGTACCCGGTAAGTAGGAGAGAACTGAAGGTGGCTTCTGTCCATATAC
>ML794621.1:100749-126088 GCA_009831015.1 Picea engelmannii
GTGAGAAGATGATTACAATGAGGCTCTAGAGGCCTTTTTACAATAGATGAGAATGCCAAAATTCATAGACATCCAAAAACCTAACCCTAGGAGATGAAGCGCCAAAAGTCATGTGGGCCCTGTTTGGGTAAGTTAGTACATCAGCTTCCCGGGGTCGTAACTTTTGCATACGATCTTCGTTTTAGGCGTGTGATAGCTCGTTGGAAAGGATTCGTCGAGGAGATTCATTTTGGGGGCTCAATAATGCCTTCGGATATCATTGAGAACCTCTATCTCAAAAAACCTTCATTTAGGCCCTCAAAATGGCCCCGGAAGTTAAAACATGCTAAAAATAGTAAATTGCCAAAATTGCCAGAAAATTGTTTTGAGCCAGTCGAAAAAGGTGGGTGGCCACCGATATCCACCTAGATCAATTTAGTAGAAGGGAAATGAAAGGAAGAAAATGAAAATTGAATTTTACAAAGGGAGTAGTTGGACAAGGATCCTTCAAATTTTAATTGTTGAAAACACTTTAAATTCCTAAACTAGGTACACCCAACACCAAAAAGACCATAAGGTGGCTTTTTATGGAAATGGTTTTGATTACTATTGTGTTAGTTAGCTAAAATTCCCAACAAGATTTCCATAATTGGAGCTCTTTTCTTCAAGTTCAAAGTTCAAAGGTTATTTTAAAGTGAAATTTATTTTGGCGCTTTGTCAATCAAAGTTCCTTTCATCGGAGTTGCTAAGTTCCTTCATCGATTAGAGTTTGTGGATCAAGAGTTCTTTTTCAAAGTTTCTTCCTCAACACTCCAAGTTCATGTTCCTTTGTGAGTGAAATTTCCTTCCTTGACCAGATTTTCCTTGGTCAATGTTCTTTCATTGGTTAGAGTTTTATGAAAAATGACCAGTAGGTTTGATTGTATTTCCCTAAATGCTTCAAACATTTACAAATTGTATATTTATTTCAACTCAAAAAGAAAATACCATTTTTTCTAGGGGAATAAACCAAAACTATTTAATAGCATCCCCACATGAAAAATAATTTCCTTGGCCCCAAATGTAATTCATTTACTTTTATAGCATCAATTTCCACCACATATGTATTGATGACTTGTTTGGATTTTCCTTGTCCTACTTGCATAAATCAATCCCCTTTGCCTCCTCTGGAATCTTCAAAAAACAATATTTTTTTACTTGTAAACACCCTAACAGCTATGCAAGGCGCATATACATGTGTTTCTCCATTGAAAGTTGTGTACATATCTTTTTTACTAAAAAAATATATTTTTTCATAATTTTGTGCGAGGTTATGGGTTTTTCAGTTTCCTAACTCCCTTTTACTAGTACACAACCATATGCAACCACTCTAACCACTTGGAGATGGTATAAATTGAGCATGAACCCTAAGGAGAAGAACAATAATTATTGAACCAAACTTATGCTGACTATTTCTCTCCTTGTATGCAAACCCTTATATTCTCGTTGTTGATTCATGTCCTTAAACTTGGAAAGCCTTGTTTCCAGCCTTTTCCTTGCTTCCCATATCTAACCAAGAAGTCTCCCTTGATCTTCTTTGGATCTATCTAGGCATCTGAGCTGAAGGTCCACCCTATAATCAGTGGTCTGAGTGGAGGGACTTGGAGTCCGTTCGAGGAGTAATGTCGCAGTAGGTGCAGGAGATAACTACCCAAAATCTATTTTCAATCAATAAAATACATCTTTCCTTCGAAATTATTTTGTTCTTTGTATTTGATCATTATGTTTGAATATTTCATTATTTAGAATACTAATTGAGCAATTATTTATGTCTTTGATCATTTCTATAGAAGTTATTTATTATATAATTGTTGTCCTTTGTAGTTTTCTTCTTGAGTATTGTGTAGGTTGGAAAAAAAATATTTTGGAGGGAGCACGACATCTTTCAACCTCGGGATCTTCATCAAACGTAGGACACTCAGTATGTCCCTTCTTCCTTACTTCTTGTAGTTAGTTACATGATCAAGTTGGTTACAAATATTTAATTGCATTCTTGAATCTGGTTTGGTATTTAAACAATCAACACTCTATTGTGGCTCTGATCCATAGCCATAGGTATTTTTCTCGTAACAGGACTGGAGACCATATTGGGGATGGTCTCCTTTTTGGATTAGGATAGGGTTCTTGCATTTCTTTTCTTTGGTTTTCTTGATTGTTTTATGCTTTTACTATTGAATTTAATCTTTCTAATATCAAACCTTTAGTTACAGTCCTTGAGTCCAATCTTTATCTTGCCTTTTCTTGAAATTTTGGGTGTTGTACGCATTGTTATTCAATAACAAAAGCATACATACGTGGGCTGTAATAAGGAAGGACGCATACATACACTCCTTGCCTTGGTGACATGCGTGTACATGTCATGTTAAGAGGATTTTTTCCTTTTTTCTTGGTCAAGGTCTTGTATTGGTCTTTGAGGGTCCTCCTCAACTCTCTTGGTTTCTTTTTGTGTCCTTAGCAGTCTCAGAAATCAGTCTTTCTTTATAAAACTAAAATAAAAACAAGATTATTCAATGCTATAACAGATGCCTCCAAAAACAAGATATTATTTGATGCTTCTATGGTTGTGAGTCATTATTGGATTTGCTATTTGTTTTCCATTGTTTTTTGGCTTTCTTTCTATCTTTGATGTGCATTTAGTGTTTCAATATTTTAGACCTAGGTTTTTCCAAGTTTTTCTTGGGTTCTAATGGTGTATACGCTATTCCATTTAACAACAGAAGAGTACATATGCTTCTTATTAAAGATAAAAGTGTGTACATATGTGCCCTGAAAGAGGAAAAAGAACGTACAATTACATAAGTGTTTTTTGGAAATATGGGTCATATACATGCCCTATAGAAGGCTAAGGCGCATACATTGTTGGCTCACTTGCATGCATCCTTCTTAATGTTGAGGGGTTATTGACCCAGGGTTCATCCATAGTTGACCAAAAAAAACCCAATTCATTGGCATATCAATCCTCATCCAAAGACTAAAGAAGGTCTCACCTGAGACACCATGAGAATCACAGAGACCACCTTGTCTTGTGTCGGTGATGAAGGGTTAAATTACATAGGGAATCCACTAGGGTCGATATTCATACATTCCATTTCAATATACTTAAAGATTAACAACATGTAACATTAATAGATACATTCATTGGACACATAATCAACACAGTAACTGAGGAATAATTGCACCTTGTATTATTTCCATTCACGCAATAGCATACATGGACCAAGAGACTCGTAATTCTTCATAAACAATGTCATGCATTCTCAACATTCTATCAGTATTTCATTACAAGGTGCCATGAAATTTATCTCGGGCTTGGCATGCACTACTAAGTTGAATCTATTGTTGACTTCTTACAAACCTAGTTCCAACCACATACAGAACCAGACTCACAACCAAAATTTTGCAAAACATAGGCAAATTCATTTCTCAACTAAGAGAACTTGAAGCAAATCCATTGAATGAACAACAATCAACAACCTTCTTTGTCTCGTCAATTCTCCCTTTTTGTTTTCTTCTCTACTTTGGCGTTATGTCACTTTTAGTTCTACTCCACTCACTTTGTTGACTGCTAGTCCCACACACTTCTGCCACCCGCATGCATTCCACCTAGCCTCTTTGGAGTCATGGAAGTCTTAACTAACTTTCCAACTCATCCCTTAACTGCTCCATGATCTCTTGTGTTGTCTGAGTTAATCATTCGGGGATATTTCCCAAAGATCCTCTTATTGATTATGGTGTGCATGTAGTATCTTCTTGATTTCTAGTGCACATAATGGAACTTATGACTAGTGTGTGTGCCTTATGCCATCCATTGTATAGCTACTGGTATGCACACAAAATTGTATTATGTGCATAACTATGTTTGTGCGCATGCAATCTTTACCCAAAAAATTTGGGTGCCAATAGGCCGCCAACACTATTACGTATCTCATCATCGAGACAATGGCCTCATGGAGTGACCAATACAACAGAAGGAATCGTCTTCATGAGTTCTTGAAGGAACTCCTTGAAATTATTTTAAGATTCACCAAGGGTGGCATGGATTTGCTAGGTGAGTTGAATGACTTCATCTGTATCAGTCGTCATGACTTGGGGAGATTTCAGGTCCACCGTCTCCAATTTCTCAATCATTGGGGTGGCTACAAGCTACACAGCTGCCAACTAAGAATAGAATATTTGAGCCTTATCAATTGTGTTGTTTGATAACTATGAAATTATTTGTTTCTTTGCCTGTAATGCACTGATTTCCTCAGTCTTTCTCATGATTGTTTTCATCACATCTTGGCACTCACCCGGAGGTTGAGAATCCAAACTTCTCTTTTGTTTAGCGACCTCTTCTTTGGCCATGTGAATCGTGTCATCAATGGAGCTAAGTTATAGTGAGTTCTACAAATGGTTCCAAGGAGTGAAATTTTACTTGAACAATCTCGAAAAATCCTTCAGCTTGGACTAGCCGTCACGGATAGCTTCTTTGGCCACCGCAATATTATTTTGAAGCTCCATATCCTCTGGTGTCATTTCTTGGATTTGAGCATGGAGAGATAGGTTATGTGATTCCAATGCCTAAAGACGCTTGGCGACTGCTTTGAGCTTCGGTGATCTAGATGGATCTCGATGGCCATCCACCTTTTTCATTGAATCACCATTTTGAGCCCGTGGTTTCGATAAACCATGGTATTCACCCTTTTGATGGGGAATGAAATGTAATTTCATCTTCATTTGTTAATTGCAGACATCATGTAATGATTTCCTAATGGTCGTATGTACATTCCTTCACCATAGAATTAATGCATTGGATCCCGTTAGAACTCCGCAGTTAAGCGTGCTCAAGATAGAGTAGTATTGGGATGGGTGACTGCCTGGGAAGTCCTAGTATTTTACATGCCTATGACATTTTATAAACTTAGTCCAATTTATCCCACATGCATCATGGGAATTTTTCTCCTCTCACTCTCTCATATATAATTGAGGTGAAGGAGGCCCTTTAAGCAAGCAATGGAGAGTGATGTAAAGCTTGTTGTGAATGAAGTGTAGCCAACATCTCTTTCTTTTAAGAGATAGGCTACCCCATTATGTCAGTTTGTGTTCTACAATGTTTTTCTCTCTTGTTCATTTTGCTCATATGGATGCAGTATGTAGCAGCCACATATCTTCTCAGAGATAGCTACCACCATTCGAGCAAGTGTTTTAGTTCTACATTTTTACAGTTTAGCCTATTTCATTTATTCAATAGAAGATATTGTTCACTGGATATTTGTGTTTTTCTTCATATCTTCATTTTTATTGTATTCAGTATGTTATTCATTTCGTTTCTCTCATAAATATGGATTAGTGGTATCAGAGTAGGATGTTCCTTATCGTTTCTCAGAGAAATTCCCCGATGAGGTCAGGGTATAGAGAGTTGGGTCTCAAGCTAGTTTCACTTGAGGACAATTGCTCTCGCCAGCCCAAGTTACCTCCCATGGCGGAAGAAAAGAGAGATAACAAAGCAGGAGATCCTTTAAAGATGTTTCTCAAGGAATCCCTTGTGTTACAAAGGAACAAGATGATGGAAAAATTTGCTCGGATCCTTTGAAGACTATTGATGGTGATGTTTGAGGCATCTTCAACAAGAATCCATTTCGCAAGTGCGGCACCCTTCAAGGTACAATTCAATTTTGATATCCCCTTATTTGAAGGCCAGATAGATGCAGATGCTCTAGAAAAATGGTTGAATTTTCTAGAAGGTTATTACTCTGTCCAAAAAAATTCTGACAACAAAAATATCACCTTCGCGCTCCTTAAATCCCTTCCCCATGTCATATCTTGGTGGGAAGGTTATTGGGAGAGGTACACCACAGATGAATCTACACTATTTAGGAGAGAACCCACTTGGTCGGCCTTTGTAGATGACCTAAAGGAATTCTACCATGTTGGAAACTATGATGACCAATACATGAGATGGACAACTCTGCGTCAGAAAAGAGACCAAATGGTGTATGAGTACACCAACATCTTTCATACCTTACGCTCAAAGCTGGGTATCAAAGACTCTAAGCGGCACTTGGTTTTGAAGTATTGCAATGGTATACACAGGTAAATCTAAACAAAGATGGATTTCTTGGACATCTCCTCACTGGGAACTGCTTACCGATATGCAGTCAAAATTGAGCAGAAATTCAAGCAACAGAGTAAGTGGGAGAAGCATGGAAAAGGAAAATCTAACTCACATAATGAAGGAAAGAGAAAGGAAGGAAAAACTCAAGAGATCCAGTCCCATATGTAGGCAAAGAAGTGTAATGGGAAGTCTAATAAAGACACTAGAAAGTGGTGTGAGTTCCACAACAGCCCTTGGCACAACACTGATGAATGTCACTCAATACAGTCATTGGTGGTCGAGCTCAAAGACAAAGAGTTGAACCTCGACTTGGACCCTGATTTAGAAAATAATAAAAGAAGACAAATAATTAATGTAAAACCCACTGCTATGGTCGCAACTACAACAATCCAACCATAAGAGGATCCTGAGGAGGGAGAGAGACTCTTCCATTTATAGATGTGGATGAAGGGGACCCCACTGCATTTTATTGTTGATAATGGAAGCCAAAACAACATCATATGAGAAGAGGTTTTCAAGTAGTTGTATTTTCCAACAACACCACAACCGCAACCATACAACATTGGGTGACTTCGCCAAGGTCAAGATCTTTGTGTCAGCCAGCAGTGTTGCATGTCCTACAGCATCAAGCCCTTAAAGGATGAGGTATTATGTGATGTTTTCCCACTGGAAGTATGTAATGTTCTATTAGGCCAGCCATATATGTGAAGGTGTCATGTTTTTTATGAGTCTCGACCCCCTAGCATCATTTTTACTCTAGGGGGTCAGCTATACAGGATACCAAAGGTAGTTTCAACTATTGTCCCACCAAAACAATGCCACAAAGTAATTTCTCATACTGCAAAGTTTAGCCTCTTCACAATCTGATCAGAAGGTGAACAGAAAGACACTGCAACCATTGCATCATCATCCCAAGACCTTTCTATCCAACAGAAGCAGATTGAAAATATTGTAGAAGAGTCCCAAGATGTTCTTGTTGCACCTACAGGGGTGCCTCCACACTGCCCAGTCAAGAAAGGTTATAACAGAACCCTCCATACTCTACATGTTTCATATTCACCAACAGAGTCCTCCCACACTTAGGTAGATCATGCAACTACATTGATTGAACAGATCCAACACCTCCAACAACAGTTTAATGATAGCCTTCAACAAGCTAAGCAGGACAACTTCTTCAGTAAGGAAAGCAACGCACCAAGCTTCAAATTTAGTAGAAGTCTCCCCATATCCCATGGTACCTGACGCAATGGGGACCATTGATTCCTAAGGGGGGAAGAATGAACCATATGGATCTCGGTTGTCATCCACCTTTTTCACTGAATCACCATTTTGAGCCTGTGGTTTTGATAAACCATGATATTCACCATTTTGATGGGGAATGGAATCAAATGTCATATTCATTTGTTAATTACATACATCATGTAATGATTTTCTAGTGGTCTTATGTACATTCCTACAGCATAGCGTTAATGCACTAGATCCCATTAGAACTTTGTAGTTAAGCGCACTTAGTCTAGAGTAGTACTGGGATGGGTGATCGCCCAGGAATTCCTAGTGTTTTACATGCCTATGGCATTTTATAAACTTAGTCCAATTTATCCCAGATGCATCATGGGAATTATTCTCCTCTCACTCTCTCATATATAATTGAGGTGAAGGAGGCCCTTTAAGAAAGAAACGGAGTGTGATGTAAATCTTGTTGCGAATGAAGTGTAGCCAACATCTCTTTCTTTTCATAGATAAGCTACCTCATTTTGCCAGTTTGTGTTCTACAATGTTTTTCTCTCTTGTTCATTCTGCTCAGACGGATGCGTGTAGCAGACACATCTCTTCTCAGAGATAGCTACCACCATTCGAGCAAGTGTTTCAGTTCTGTAGTTTTACATTTTCTTCCTATTTTATTTATTCAATAGAAGATATTGTTCACTGGATATTTGTGTTGTTCTTCATATCTCTGTGTTTTTTGTATTCAGTCTATTATTCATTTTGTTCCACTCATAAATCTGGATCATTCTGCAGTGCTTGGACCTCGAGCTATGATTGTTTGTGATGATGGACCTGTGAATATGATTCTTCTGCAGTAGTAAGTAATTCATTGTGACTAGCCAAGGTAGCCTCATGGTGTGCCTTGGTGTTCGTGTGCATAGTGACCTCATCCAGATGCAGTGTTTGGAAGCCCTATCATGCAACTTCAACTTGTTGTCACGCGATCAGTTCTTGTTGTATTTGGTACTTGGTATGAGCATGATTTGTGACTTCTTGGTCAAATTGGAGGCACAATTTTTCATGCATTTGACTGAGATTTTGGTTCCTCTCCCTAAGATCGTGGATTATTGTAGTAACAAAACTTTGCAGGTCGATAGTAGGTACATGTGTAAGATAAATCTTGGTCTTGGCTAAGTTAGTTGGGACCAAATCCAGTAGGTTTACACTCATAACCATTTCCTGGCTCATGCATGGATCTTCTGTGGACTCTACAAAGGAGACCCTAGTGGCGAGGGTAAAGCCAACTATTGACAAAGTGAATCAACATTCCCTACCACATCTTTCTAGAATATTTATTGTTGGGAAATCTAAGTGTTGGCCACCTGTCTACCGAATTGTAGTGTCGGAGGGACACCATATGATCGCATCGTGGTATTTTTTCATCGACGCTTCCTCGAGCCTTGACCAAGGGAGACGTTCGGTCGCGTAGTAAGCCCTGAGACTTCTTCTTTTATCTAAGTGATATCCAAAAAAGGTGTACGTACATCCTCTATGTTAGGATCTGGGTTAATAGGGGTTGGGCCCTAACCCTTCAAGGATCATTTCCATTTTTGAACCCCATCTTCATCTACTTTGGAGCCCTCTACGCTCTACATTTTCTCTTCCAGATTCGGTGATTCTTTCTCAATGGAACTAGGGTTTTGTGTCTGAGATATAGAAGACTTGTCCCTTTGTCGAGCAGCATCCGCAACCCATCTCTATTCTTATGAATTATTTTTCTTATCTTGAATTGGGTTTGCAATTCGGTAAGTGGGGGTTGGTAGTTGGTTGGTCAGTCAGTGACACCCTCTAGGATGTCCTTTTCAATAATGCAGAAGGGGAGGTTGGCCTCTACTTTTTCCTTGGTTGCACGAGAGTAAATAAAAATGTTATGGAAATCGCATGAAAAATCAAGATAGTTAGTATACCATGTCAGAAGCCTCTTCAGGATGAAAACCCTTACTTTGGAAGCAACAATCAACCATGTGAACCATTTTCAGAAATCCTCTGTGATGTTCGCTTGGGATGTTGGTTCCTTTGAGTAATAGAGAGTTAGAAAGCGGGGGACAATGAACACTAGGGTGCCCACAGCATCCTCTTCATTCCCTAGTGGTGGCTTCCATAAAATCATGCCAATCAAGAGGACTACCCAACTATGATGAAACTCCTTTCCTGAGTTCTGAGCATCCAAACAGTCATCGACAAACTCATTCAACAAGTACTGAGCCCAGAACATTTGAACTCCTCTAGCACATCGTTCAAAGGTGACGATCACACCAAGGGGGAATTCATCCTTTTGGCACTTCCATATGAGCTTGCGTGCAATTAATTATGTTGAAAATCTTACCGATGGATCATTAATCTTGGGGATTACAACCTCATGTGTCCCATGCATGTCCCAAACTAGGTGTAGACTTCCTCATGTGTTGTGTCTTTTGCCTTGATAGTAATGGTTGGATCCTCTCCAAATGTAGGAAGACCTGAAATCATGTGCATTGTATCATGGTCAATGGGGTATGAATTATCCAACCATAGATAACCACCATGCAATCCAGTAAGGAGGAATCAAACACATTCATGAATTGTTGGGGCTCAACCAAAATGGGGATAGTTGAGCAATGTAAGGATGTTATAATTTCGCAGAGGCTTCACCTAGTTCTGAGTAACCACCATTTATGTATCATATTTTTTCTGGATAATGCATGCACACCTGTCTAATTGGAGTTCTGGGAACTAATTTGGGTCATGCACATTATAATTTTCACATTTGAGCAGTGGGAATTTTCCCAAGTTGGACCCCTTAAAATCTACTTTGAATGGCATCATTTGTTCTCGAACCAATTGTTCTCGAACCATTTTGGCCTTCTTTCTTACTTTTGATTTCCATAAGGAATCCATCCTAGTTGTTAACAATCGTGGTTTCTTAAGTTGTGTTCTGCAAGCATGAAACGAATCCAAGGCTCAATGGCATGGGACAACTTGCCTAGTGCATGACTAAAGAGTGTATGTGCTTATGTTCTCTTTCCAGTGTTGGCATACGAATGAAGGAACACTCTGGGATCCGAGTAGTGGGGGATAAAAAAGAGAATCAATGATCTAAAACAATTTGCTCACTAAGGAATACTATAATATTAATGTTGCCTATTGTCCAGTTGGCTTTGGAGTTACTAGTTGTTCCTTGTTTTCAATCAACTGACAATCCCTTTAATTCTCATTGTTGATATTGTCTCAGTGGATGAATATCTATATTTTCATCTTTAATGTTTTCATTTCCACTGGCCAACGTAATTAATTCTTCATTCATTCTAAATTGGGAAAAGTGCTCCCCTTACTATTGTATTAATGACTCGATCTTTCCAAAATTAGATTAAATCTATATGGTGTAGTTGTCTGTCACATCCATCGTTATTACAACCAAACATATTCGTCATTGAATCTTTCAATATGATGTCAATGACTCTCTACATGCACAAGTCTTATTATTCGAGTGGCGTCATGCATGATTCATGCGCACCCCTGCATAAGCTACCATGTTTTAATCTATCGTGACAACCCTCAATGGGTCCCAATGCTTTTTCATGCGGATCCAATTTCTTAGTTTTCTCCATGGAGGATATACACTAGTTCTAGCTAGATATGGGGGAATCGGTTGACTTCACACTACTTCCTTAATCATGCACAACTCATATGTTTGCTCAATAGGCGAAAAAGGGACTGAATGGATAGAATTACTTTCTGACAGAACATGTTGATCTTTCAGATCTATCTTTTGTACATCCCATTGTTGTGTGGCCACTCAATGTCTCTCACAGGAACACATGTATTGGAAGATGTCCACCCCAAGCATGAGCCTTTCCCTTATGGACTCTTCTATTGCCTATCATTCATAGATTTTTTCCCAATGCTCTTCCCACCACTACATGGATGGGTATACCTATTAATATTGTATCAGGGGTGCATACCCCATGGAGTAGGGGGATAAGATACATCCAGATAATGAAAGTTTCCACCAGATCGATCTTGTCGAACTGATAGGTCTCAAATTCATCTTCAGGAATCGCAGTGGTAATTCACACACACCTCCTAGTAAATACTTTATACATTTTATGTTGCCCCCTCTCCATGGAATCCTCTGAATCCATATCATATGACTTCACACTTCTCCAACTCAACTCTCCATCCATCATGGGATTGATATATTATTCCATGTGCCCTGTGATCTGGTAGATATTTTCAATAAAATAGCTCTATGCATCCTCATTCATGGGCTCGTTGTATCTGTCACCTTAATTTGGATCTAATGGTGCAATCACGCGCAAGGTGTCTATCTCAAACAACATATGTATCTTCTTCATATTCAAAACAACATTGTCATCAAATTCCCAATCAATGCCAAGTAGGGAAAGGTAGGGATCTGAGTCATCCATGATCTCGATCAATTCAAAATATGCCTTAGTCTTCACCCTTTCTATGTTCACTTCGACTTAGTCCAACCAACCTATAGGATATATTATGTATTGATTATCCAACTGAAGTTGAATGGGACTAATTTTGGTTTACCCATCAACTCCCAAGATTTCTTAAGTAAGATGTTCATGTGAGATCCCAAATCCAACATGACCCCTTCCATCTCATAGATTTAAAGTTCACTCGTCATCTTGAACTCTTCACATGTGTGCTTCTTCTTACTAACCTGGCACGCATCCCTTTCTGGTAGGGGGGATGATATAGTTATATTTGTCACTTCTTCCCCCATGCAAGTTGCTAACATATGCATCAAATTTATCACAACATTTTGATCATTTAACAACTTCAAACAACAATGCAAGAAATTACTTACTTGATATTTGGTTTCTGCTTTCTGGATCATGTTGCACAGTACTTCTTCTCATGTCGTGGTCTTCATCTCTTCATGCACATGTTCTTCTATTTCCCTTTGTTCAAATTGTCATAATTATTCTTTCCTACAAGATTCTTCTAGTGACCTTCGTTTCATGCATTGTATCTCCTTGTGAACATGAACTTCCTCTAAAGACCTCTATATGGCGAACTGTGATTATTTGTGGGCTCAAGCTTCTTCCAGTGACCTTTGTGTCACATGTTGTACCTCCTAATGGACTTGGGATTCTTCTAGAGAAATTATGTTTCACACTACAGCTCTTCTCATTCTCTTTCTTCCTCTAGGGACCTATGAGCTTCACGCAGAAACTACTTATGTTGTGCAACATCAAACTTAAGGTGATACTACACTACCTTTTTTATCTTCCCCTTCATTCTTTGGCCCAATATTTCTCCATGCTCAAAGTCTATTCCCATATTTTATACACCTCAGGTTATCACCCGCACATCAAATTCCATATATTTCTTTTGATTCTTGTGTGGCTATGCAGTCACCATGTTGCAGTGTGCCTTATTCTCTTCCCACTTCTTTAATAAGTCAAGAAAATCCTCTGTGACATGCTCAGTGTTATAATAGTACCCATAGAGAGCACGCAGTTTGGTACAAAACCTCAATAGATGTCCTATATCACCACAATTAAAATAGGTGGGTGGTCTTCCTCCACCTCCCCCATATCCTCTTCCTCGACCTTGTCCATGTTAGGTAGGTATAATATTATTTTCATGTGTGTGGGGGGGCACGTCAGATTTGACAACTGCGTCTGATGATCCCATCACCTAGTTTTTGCTAATTTATCATTTTTTGTTATTTTTAGTGGTTTTATAAATTAATATTGGAATAAGGGATTAGGTTTTTGGTAGCTGCAGAATACCTAAAATATTGTATATATATTGTATTGCAAATGGTGAAATTAACACAATGCAGATTTGAGAGGTGCGACACCAAGGAAGGTTGGTTTTCTCTCAGTTAAGGGTTTCCAACGTAAATCTTTGTGTGCTATGTGTATGATCCATTGGTTAATTTATGTTTTTATTAAGAATTTGTATGCATTTATTTACTTCGGAGCTCTAAAAGTTGCATGTGGTATCAGAGCATAGTTTTGGCTTCAGGGAGACACCTTTGTTGCTAAGGGTTTGGCTCGATCTTGATAGATCAATTTTATCTTGGGTTTGTGATAAACTTGGGTTCAATTGGGAGATTTGTAGTGGTGATTCGTGTGTTGAAAGATAATGCCAAGAATTTCTAGAATCAAGATTGAGAACAATTGATCGTTGTGGATCCTCATACATGGCCTACTGGTACAAATCCTACTAGTACACAAACTACTAGTACTCAATCTACTAGTTTGTCGGAACAAGATTGGGAGAAGCTAGATAGAAGAGAAAGAAGTATGATTTCCCTTTGCCTAGATGATTCAGTGTTATTGAATGTGTCGGGAGAATATACAGCCAAGTAACTATGGAAAAAGTTGGGTAATCTGTATCATTCAAAGTTCTTGGTAAACAAGTTGTTTCTTCGGAATAAGTTGTATCATATTAGAATGGAAGATGGAGATTCTGTGACAAAGAATCTAAATGCCTTCAATACTCTGGTAAGTCAACTTGGATATGTTAATATTACGCTTGCAAAAGAAGATAAGTGTATTACTTTGTTATGTTCTTTTCCAAACTCCTGGGATAATCTGGTTGTATCAATTGGTAGTAAAACTCAATTTGCATTAAAGTATGAGGATGTAGTTTCATCCTTGTTATTAGAAGAGATGAGGTGGAAAATCATGGATAGTCATTGCACGGATGTTTTATTTGTAAGAGTTCGTCACAAATATAGGGATACAAATAAGTCTTCGGGTGGGAGATCTAAATGTATAGGTGGATATAAATCCCCAAGAAAATCTTTAAGGAAATGTTGGAAATGTGGTAAAACTAGGAATTATAAGAAATATTGCAAGTATAAGAAAATTGATGCAGGAGCATATCCATCAACATTCAATGAGGCAAAGTGTAGGACATATAAGCATTCAGTGCATGCATTCAAATTTGTTTTGGATTCCAAGGAGAAAGCGTCACTTTAATGTTTTGAAAATATTATAATTAAAGGCCCGTAATATTTTGAGGCATGAGCCATTGTAAACAATCCAGGATATTGTAATTTCTTTAATGCCCAAAGGATTGTACATATTTGGAGCATTGACTCATATCTATATTGTAAATGTTCATTTATTTGTAATAAGCTTAGTGGTAGAATTCTTTAATTATGATGTGAAAGCACTAGAGTAGTCGGAAGGAAGGCTCAAGAATCCCATCCATGTATAAATATATGTAATTTATGCCCAAAAGAGGTTGTTGAAGATTATTGTATTTGATGTTGAGATCATTGTGATTACTACAGAGAAAGAGAGAAGCTGAGAGATGTGGGAACTCTTGTAAATGTTTTCTTGAAGGAATATAATAGAGGATATTTACTTCACATGTCTGAGTTTTCTTATCTCTGAGTTATTTGGGTAATTTTATGTTATCTATTTTTTGTGTTTATATTCATGTGTGTGTATTTCATGGTTGAGTGAATGAACCTTTGATGTTCTATAAGTTTCAATTGTTTCTTTTATGAAATCCTCGTGCAAGGAGTGCATAGTGGCCATGCAAGGAGTGTGAAGGAAGATTCGATAGCTCAGGAGAGATAGAGTGAATTTCGTAGAGTGAGTGCAAGGAGTGCACATATACTTGTTTGAGTATAAAAATATCGAAGGATAGACCCATGAAAGAAGTGCTTAGGGCCAACACTCAGTGAAGTGTTGAGAGAGTCTCAAGGAGAGTGAGCGCAAGAAGTGCTCAGGAGATTTTTTCTAAGTCTCAATCTTGGGAGAAGTAGAGCAATGTGTGCGCCAAGGTTCGAATCACTTAGAGTGACAAATCTCAGGAAGAATATCAAGAGAAGGTCCTCGGAGAAAGGATTCATTTTGTTTGGAGGTTGAGTGGACGAGATCCATTCGGGAGAAACTTGAGTTTTTCACAATCGTCAGATCTAGAGAAGGTGTGCGGGTGTTAACCCTTTAATTCCTTCGGACTTCACAAATTCGGAAGTTTTAGGGTGTGTGTTGTGGAGGAGACAAATTTCCCGAAGTCCCAAAGCCCAAATTTAATCTAGACCGTTGGTAGATGGGGCACACGTCTCTGAAGATAAATAGTTATCCAGAATTCTAGCTATCCGGTGAACATGAAGTGTTTTTGCAAGAGTGTGAAAAAATCCCGAAGCTCTAAAGCCCAAAGAATATCCTGACCATTGGCGTCGGGGCCACGTGTCGGCAGATTGCTAGTGATTCAGGAATTTTTCAGTCCGAGAGAACCGAGGCATAAATTGTTTTGGCTTGAGAACTCCTGAAGGCCCGAAGTCTAGAGTATATCTCGACCATCAATTGAGAGGGACATGTGGATCGTAGATACATCCCTTCTCTAGTTTGAATTTCGGAGGATTTGAAGTGTTGTATCATGAAGAGCTCTGAAGCCCAGAGCCCAAAGTAATCTTAGGCTTTCAATTGAAGGTGGACATAAACCGTCTGATTTTCCAATTCGTAGTTCGTGCATTCAGAGGTGTTTCACATTTAGACAAGGAAAACTCTTGAAGCCCGAAGTCCTGGAATTTTTGTGAACCGTTGATCAAGGCGTATATTGTGAATTGTTGATCCTCACCTCTTTTCGAATATTCGTGAATTCAGTGTTTGGCAAGATTGTTGTGTGTTTTAATTAGAACTCATGAATCCCAGAGCTCTGAAGTGTCGAAGTTCCTACTAGTTAAAGAGCTTAGCCCACGGTTTTGGCCTGAGGTCACGTGGATTTCTCCGGTTACGTGATAAGACCCTCGTGCAAAGAAAAGAGAAAAGGCATGTGGTAGAGTATTTCGAGGGTTCAACAAGAGCCCGAGAGGTAATTCAGCTCCCTTAAGTGAAGGATCATAGACCAGGAGGTCATTCGAACCCCAGGAGTGGTGGGGGTTTTCATCAAGTGGTGTCAGAGTGGGAATTAAGCTCTGTGTGAAAAGAGGATTTGGAACCATACTGCCAAGAAGACGTGGGGAGACACATGTAGTCAATGCATCCATGGAAGAATAAATGAGACAAGTTTGTGAAAGGTTGGACACCATGGAGACATCACAAAGAAGAGCACCCGAAGTTGGTGATGTCATTCAAACTAAAAATGAAGATGTGTTAGCAGAAGAAGTCGTAGGAGAACAAGAAACAGAGGAGTGATTGTTGAGAGTTGTTGTCAAGATGTGAACCAGAGAAAAAATAGAAGTCTCGATGTATGAAGGTAATTTAAATGTAGAAGAATTGCTTGACTGGATAAGTGCTTTAGATAAGTACTTTGACTATGAGGAAATTGATGATGAGAAGAAGTTAAAGCATGCAATGACTAGATTGAAGGGACATGCAACTTTATGGTGGGACGAGTTGCAAGATGACAGAAGGAGGAAAGGTAAGACCAAAATCAAGAGTTGGAATAGAATGGTAGCTAATCTCAAGGATAAATTCATACCCAAGGATTATCAGTTAAATATGTTCAGAAAGTTGTAGAATCTGAGATGGAAAGGTTTCTCGGTGAAAGAGTGTATCGAAGAATTTTATGAGCTAAACATAGGAGCAAGACACAAGGATAATGATTAAGAAAAAATTGTTAGGTACATTAATAGATTGAGGTATGAAATCCAAGATTAGATTAGCATGATGGCAATGAGAACCGTGGAATATTCTTATCAGATAGCCATGAAGGAAAAAGAAAATTTGGCAATGAAGCAGAGTCAAAGGAACAGAGGAACAGGAATCGTCACAGAGAAGTTCCAGAAACCCAAAGGAGAAGCTGGAAAATATAACATTTAGACTGAAAGAGGAGGCAATTATAGAGGACACTATGGAGGAAGAAATTATTTTCCCAGAGGTAGAGGAAGAGGTAGAGGAGGACAAGTGAAGTGTTATGCCTATGGAAAAACAGGGCACATGTCTTGGGAATTTCCTGAGAAGAAGACTATAGGAGGCAGATAAGCTCACATTTTTTAGGCGTGGAAGAAGAATGTGGTGATAGATATGAAGGTAGAAGTAGCGAAACAAGTAATATCACTCATGATGAGGAAATCTCTCGTAAAGCCATAGAAAGACGTACGATAACTAGTCCAGAGGAACAGTTTGTTCAAAACTGCTTGCAAGACCATAGATAGGGTATGAAAGGTGATCATAGACACTGGGAGCATTGATAACTTGGTATCCAAAGAAATGGTGGAAAATATGAAGTTGGATATGACTGCACATCCGAATTCATACAAGGTGTCATGGTTGCAGAAAGGACATCAAGTCATGGTAAGTCAGAAATGTAATGTTGAGTTTAAAATAGGTGGTTATAGAGATGAATTTTTATGTGATGTCATACCTATAGATGTTTGTCATGTTCTATTGGGAAGACCATGGAAATATGACAGGAATGTCATACATGATGGGAGGAAAAATACGTCTACCCTTGAGAAGAATGGGTGTAAGAATATGTTGTTGCCAATAGAAGATAAAGGAGACAAAGAGGAAGCTAGTCCTAGAATTCTTCTCATGAGTGGGAAGGAACTCTTAAAAGAAGTTAAGAAAGACCAGAAAATATAGTTTGTTGTTATAGGTAAGATGAGAGTCATTCTCACAAGCACTTCTATGAATGATTTTCTTGTAGAAGTTCAGGATTTATTGGATGAGTTTGTTGACATTGTGGTGGATAAGTTACCTCGCACTTTACCGCCCGTTGTGAGTATCATTCACCATATTGACCTTATTCTGGGAGCAAGTTTGTCGAACAAAGAAGCATACAGACTAAGTCCAATATTTTTTGGATAAAGGTTTGATCAGGGAAAGTTTGAGCCTGTGTTCAGTACCAACTATGTTGAGTCCGAAGAAGGATGGAGGTTGGAGAATGTGCACAGATTCTAGATCCATCAACAAGACAACCATCAAGTATAGATTTTCCTTTACCCAGAAGGGATGATTTAATGGATTTCTTGAGTGGAGCTAGTTATTTTTCCAGAATAGACTTGAAGAGTGGTTATCATCAGATAAGGAATCTCAGGGATGATTTTAGGGGCTAAATTTTGCTCATGGGCTAATTTTCCATGGTTTTTCCAAAAACAAGATTCGTTGTTTTAAAAATGATTCGCCCAAATTCTATAGGATAAAATTATTTTACCTTAAAAATAACCAAAATTTTATAAAAATATATATAAAATACTTAGAAATTTAAATATTTTTAAAAAAATATCACCAAACATTTATAGTTGGCATATGAAGGATTAGTAATATTCGCCAAGGTTTCTACATTTTAAAATAAATTTCCATCCTTAAAATCATCCCTGATAAGGATGAGACAGGGAGATGAATGGAAAACAAAATTCAAAACAAATGAAGGATTGTATGAGTGGCTTGTTATGTCGTTTGTCTTAACAAATGCACCAAGTACATTTATGAGGTTGATGAATGAAGTGCTCAAATATTTTAATGGTAAGTTTGTGATTATTTATTTAGATGATATTCTAGTTTTCAGTAAGACTGAAAAGGAGAATTTAAGACATTTGAAAATGGTGTTGGGAAGGTCACAACAGGAGAAGTTGGTGAATTTGAAGAAATGTTCTTTTATGAAAAAAAACTTGTTTATTTGGGGTTTGTAATCTCTTCAAATGAATTGAAGGTGGATCTAGATAATGTGAGGGCAATAAGAGAATGGCCTTATCCAAGAAGCGTGTTTGAAGTAAGGAGTTTTCATGGGTTGGCGAGTTTTTACAGGAAATTCATCAGGAATTTTGGCAGTGTTTGTGCACCCATACTAGACACCATAAAGAAGGAACATGGATATTTTAATTGGACAGAAGAATCTGAGAAGGGATTTAGAGTGTTGAAAGAAAAGATAATAGAACAACCTGTTTTAGTTCTTCCATATTTTAATAAGACTTTTCAAGTCAAATGTGATGCAAGTGGAGTATCCATTGGCGTAGTTTTAAGTCAAGATAATAAGCCTATTGCTTATTTTAGTGAGAAGTTGAATGATGTTAAGAGGAACTATTCAACATATGACAAGGAATTTTATGTTGTAATTCAAGCTTTGAAAAAATGGAGGCATTATCTTATCCCAAAGGAGTTTGTTTTGTATACTGAAAACCATGCTTTGTAGTTTATAATCAGACAAGAGAAATTGAACCAGAGACATGCCAAATGGGTATAATTCATGCAGAATTTTTCTTTTGTTATTAAGCATACTAGTGAAAGCGCTAACAAAGTTGCAGATTCTTTGAGCAGGAGATGTTTGATCTTACAGGAATTCTAAGTGGATACTTTGGGATTTGGACACCTCAAGGAGATGTATCAAGAAGACCTGGATTTCAAGGAATCTTATGAAGCATGTGAGAACCATTTTCTAAGAGACAGAAATCATTGGATGGATTATTTGATCGAAGACAAATTGTTATTCAATGGAATTCGTTTGTGTATCTCGAAATGCTCAATGAGGGACAATTTTCTAAAGGATAAACATAGTGGAGGATTTGTTGGACATTTTGGCCATGATAAAATGTAGGCGCAATTGAGTTCTTAATAATATTGGCCAGGCATGAGGTATGATGTGAAGAAGTTCATGGACAAATGTAGAATCTCTCAATATGCTAAAGGAAAGCATCATAACACTGGATTGTATCAACCATTTCCTATTGCAGAAAGGTTGTGGGATGCTATAAGTATGGATTTTGTTCTGGGATTGCCAAGAACCCAGAGAGGGAGTGATTCAATATTTGTGGTGGTTCACAGATTTTTGAAGATGACACATTTCACACTGTGTCACAAAACCATTGATGCTACTCACAGAGAAAAAATATTTTTCCAGGAGATTGTGAGATTGCATGGGTTTCCCAGGAGTATAGTTTTAGACAGAGATACTAAATTTGTGGGACACTTTTGGAGGACCTTGTGGAAGAAGTTGGGGACAAGTTTGTTTTTCAGTTCAACATATCATCCTCAGATAGATGGATAGACTGAGGTAGTGAATTGAACTTTAGGGAATTTGTAAAGGATTTTGGTCACTAAACATAACAGTCAGTGGGATCAAATTCTGCCCCAAGAAGAGTTTGCATATAACGAATCACCGAATAGGAGTACCAGTAAGAGTCCATTCCAGATAGTATATAGGATGCATCCAAGAGGAATTTCAGAATAGACAGATTTGGGACGAGATGAATTCTAAAGTGAAAGAGCAAAGGACTTTGCTGCAAAAATGCAGAAGTTGCATGATCAGATAAAAGGGCAGCTACAGAATAGGTGCCAAAAATATAAGAACAGAGTAGACCAAAGGAGAAGAGAGGTGAATTTTGAAATTGGAGATCAAGTCTTAGCACACCTGAGGAGGGAAATATTTCTGAAGGGGAAATATAACAAGTTGAAGATGAAGAAGATATGACCTTTTAATATCCTCAGAAAATTCTCTACAAATGCTTATGATATTTAACTACCAGAGGACATTAGAATATCACCAATATTCAATGTAGAAGACTTATACCCTTACAAGATGGATGATACAGAAGGGACAAATGATTGAGAGGAGATTTAGTGGAAGTGACAGATTCCCATAGTAGAGAAGCCATAAATAGAGAAGATTTTCAACCCGAGGATTGCTAAAAAGACTAGGATAAAATTTTATTATGAGTATCTGGTTAAGTGGAAACATCATCCAGCAGAAGATTACAGTTGGATAACTGGAACTGATATGTAGAAACATGGAAAGACAGTGGAGGAGCTCATGGACAAGAGTCCATGAATCTTTTTGTCCAAAGGAGTATGATGCAGGAGCATCACCATCAACATTCAATGAGGCCAAGTGGAGGACAGCTCAGCATCCAACGCGCGCATTCAAATTGGCTTTGGATTCCAAGGAGAGTGTGTCACTTTAATGTTTTAAAAATATTGTAATTAAAGGCCCATAAGAGTTTGAGGCATGAGCCATTGTAAACAATCCATGAGATTGTAATTTCTTTAATGCCCAAAGTATTGTACAGATTTGGAGCATCGACCCATATCTATATTAGAAATGATCATTTATTTGTAATAAGATTAGTGATAGAATGATTTAATTATGATGTGAAAGCACTGGAGAAGTCAGAAGGAATGATCGAGAAGCCCCTCCATGTATAAATGTATGTAATCTATGCCCAAAAGAGGTTGATGAAGATTATTGTATTTGTTGTTGAGATCATTATGATTACTATGGAGAAAGAGAGAAGATGAGAGCTGTGGGAAATCTTGTAAATGTTTTCCTGAAGGAATATAATAGAAGAGATTTACTTCACATGTCTGATTTTTCTTATCTTTGAGTTATTTGGGTAATGTTATGTTATCTATTTTATGTGTTTATATGCATGTGTGTGTATTTCATGGTTGAATGAATGAACCTTTGATGTTCTATAAGTTTCAATTGTTTCTCTTCTGAAATCCTCGTGCAAGGAGTGCACAGTGGCCATGCAAGGAGTGCGAAGGAAGATTTGTTTATAGACTCGATAGCTCAGGAGAGATAGAGTGAATTTCGTAGAGTGAGTGCAAGGAGTGCACATATACTCGTTTGAGTATAAAAATATTGAAGGATAGACCCATGCAAGGAGTGCACAATGCCAACACTTAGTGAAGTGTTGAGAGAGTCTCAATGAGATCAAGTGCAAGGAGTGTGCAGGAGATTTTTTCTAAGTCTCAAGCTCGAGAGAAGTATCTCAAGGTGTGCACCAAGGTTTGAATCACTCAGAGTGAAAAAGATCGGGAAGAATAGCAAGTGAAGTTCCTTGGAGAAAAGATGAGATATGTTCGGGAGAAGCCAGAGTTTTTCACAACCATCAAATATGGAGAAGGTGTGCAGGTGTTAACCCTTTAAGTCCTTCGAACTTTGCGAATTCGACAATTTTAAGGTGTGTGTTGTGGAGGATAAAAATTTCCTAAAGTCTCGGAGTTTGAAGTTAATCTGGACCATTGGTATATGGGGGACATGTGTCCACAGATAAACAGTTATTCGGAACTCTAGCTATCCAATTAACCTGAAGTGTTGTTGCAAGAGTGTGTAGAACTCTTGAAGCTCCAAATCCTAGAGCAAATCATGACCATTGGCGTCAAGGCCACGTGTCGGCAGATTGCTAGTGAGTCAAGAATTCGATAGTCCAGCAGAACAGAGGAGTAAAGTGTTTTGGCTTGAGAACTCCTGAAAGTCCAAAGGCCAGAGTAGATCTCCACAGTATGTTGAGAGGGAGACGTGGATTGTAGATCCATCCCTTTGCCAGTTTGGCATTCGAAGGATTTGAAGTGTTGTATCGTGAAGACTACCTCCAAATCCTGAATCCCGGAGTAATCTTAGGCCATCAATTGAAGGCACACACCAGTCGCCTAATTTTCCAGTTCAAAGTTCGCGCATTCGGAGGTGTTTCACATTTAGAAAGGGAAAACTCTCGAAGCTTGGAGTCTCGGAATTTTCATGAACCGTAGATCAACATGTGTATTGTGATTCGTTGATCCCCGCCTACTTTCAACTATTCGTGAATTCGGCGTCCGAGAGGATTTTTTTGTGTTGTAGTTAGAAATATCGAAGCCCAGAGATCTAAAGTGTCAGATTTCATGTTAGTTAAAGAGATTAGCCCATGGTTTTGGCCCAAGGTCACGTGGATTTATTCGCTGACATGATAAGACCCTCGTGCACGGAAATTTGTGCACAGGGAAAAGAGAAAAGGCATGTGGTAGAGTATTTTGAGGGTTCAACAAGATCCTGAGATCTAATTCAACTCCCTTACATGAAAAATCCTAGATCGAGAGGTCGCACGAACCCTAGGAGTGGTGGGGGTTTGCATCACAAAGGGATCTGATGATGTCTCTTCCACATAGGTGAAAACCTCCACATAAGAAGGAGGTAATTTTTACCTAGGGTCTACATGTAAACATGCAAATTGTGATGTATGGTTGATCGACTCAGGTGCATAATTTCATATGACTCCTCACATGGATTGGTTTAGTGAATATGAAAAGTATGATGGTGGTGATGTCTTCCTATGAGATGAATCAACATCAAAAATCATGGGATGTGGAAGGGTTAAGTTTTTGCTAAAATATGGAAGGATTAGAACTCTCCCTAGAGTTCTTCACATTCTAGATCTATCCAGGAGCCTAATATATATAAGTAAGTTGGATGATGCAGCTGTGGATACTTTATTGGGAAAGGGCACTTGCAATATGGTCAGAGGAGCAGTGGGATGTGGAAGTTTACACAAGTTGTTGGGAAGCACTTATACTAGTGGGTGTAACGGTTCTATTTTCCCTGATTAGAGAAATAAAGAAGACAAGATCCATATTTTCCTTGGAAAGAACACCATGTTATTGAATCAAAGACTAGGACATATTGGATAAAAGGGCCTTAGAACACTACACGTTAAAGGTATGGTTGAAGGTATGTCTAATTTAACCTTAGATTTTTATTTTTGTAAACATTTCATATATGGTAAACAGAATTGAGTAAGATTCCCATATGGTGCTACAAGAGCAAAGGGGATCTTAGAGCTGATACACAGTGATGTGTTTCAACCTGTGCATGTTCCATCACTAGGTAAATATTTGTATTATGTTTCATTCATAAATGATTTATCAAGGAAGACATGGATTTATTTCTTTGGAATAAATCTGAGGTATTTGATAAATTTAAAGAGTTTAAGGCTCTGGTAGAAAATCAGACAGAGAATAAAATAAAGGTGTTGAGGACAGATAATGGTGCAGAATTATGTGGGAATGAATTCAAATATTTTTATAAGCAAGGCAGAAGACTACTCCATACACGCCTCAATAGAATGGGGTTGCAAAAAGGATCAAGAGAACGTTGATGGAAAAAGAAAGGAACATATCCAATGGTGTCGAGTTATGACAGGAATTATGGGCAAAGGCAGTGGGTATTGCATGTTACCTGGTAAATAGATCACCCTCATCAACATTGGTGGACAAAACTTTGCATGAGGTATGGATTGGTAATAAACCCTCTCTTGAACATCTCAAAGTGTTTGGTTGTGATGCTTATATACATGTTCCAAAGGAAAATAGGATTAAGTTGGATAATAAAGTTGAAAAGTGTATCTTTATTGGTTATAAAGATAGTATGAAAGGTTATAAGATTTGGATCCCATAAATTAAGAAGATTGTTTATAGTTGAGATGTTCTTTTTAGAGAGGTTAGAGATGTTCTTTTTAGAGAGGTTAAACATGTTCCCAAACAGTAATTCCTACCAAGGCAAGAAGAAGTTGAGAAAATAGAGTTTGAATTTGATGAAGCAAAAGATGAATCAGAAGAAGAAAAACCTCATACTATAGTATCGAGGAGATCAATGAGGGAAAGAAGGAAACCAGAAAGTTATAGTCCACATGATTTTCATGCTAATTTTTCTTTATCCATTACTAACAATGATCCCATAACTATCAGCGAAGCAGTGAATTCAGAGGATAGTAAACTCTTGAAGAAGGCCATGGTGGAAGAGATGGATTCCTTGGATAAGATTGAGGCATGGAATCTAGTTGAGTTTATGGTTGGAAGAATGGGCATTGGTAGAAAATGGGTGTTTAAGAAGAAGTTAAATGTAGAAGGAAAAGTGGAGAAATACAAAGCTCAATTATTAGCAAAAGGTTTTTCCTGAGTAGAGGGAATTGACTTTGGTGAAATTTTTTCTCCTGTTGTGAAGTTAACATCAATTATATTTATTTTATCTATTGTTGTTTCTTTTTATTTTGAAGTAGAACATATGGATATAAAGATATAATTCCTACATGGGGATCTGGAATAAGAAGTATGCATGAAGCAGCCAGAAGGTTTTGCAATGAAAAGAAAGAAAGAGTTGGTCTATAAGCTAAAGAAGTCACCATATGGTCTGAAGCAAACACCTAGGACGTGGTGCCAAAAATTTGACACATACATCCTTGGATAGGTATTTGTGAGAAGTAGGGATGATCATTGTGTATATTCCAAGAAGGTTGGTAATCACTTCATTTATGTAGTATTGTATGTCGATGAAATGTTGCTG
>ML794621.1:131043-144406 GCA_009831015.1 Picea engelmannii
AAATACATGGGTTTGTTGATGTATACTAGTTTGGAGATATGGATCGCAAAATATCTACAAGTGGGTATGTGTTTAACCTATTTGGAGGAGCAATCAGTTGGGTGAGTAAAAGATAGTTTGTAGTGGCACTCTCAACTACAGAAACCAAATACATGGCCAGCACTTATGCATGAAAGGAATCAGTATCGTTACAGATATTGTGTTTAGGTATTGGGCCGGTACAACAAGAAGCAAGCTTAGATTGTGATAGTCATAGTGTAATATTCATGGCAAAGAACCTAGCTTATCATTCAAATACAACGAATATTGATGTTCAGTATCAATTTATGAGAGACGTGGTTGAAGACAATAAGGTGTTGTTGGAGACGTTTGACACGTTGAAGAATGTTGCAAACTCATTAACAAATTCGATGAGCTCCAAGAAGTTCTCCTGGTGTAGAGAAACAATGGGCATTGTTGCCCTAGATTGTTGAGTATGTAATCATGTGACCCCTTGTATGAAAAGAAAACAACAAGTGAGAGAGTGTTGGGTAGGTGTTATATTATTTTCATGTATGGGTGGGGGTGTGTCAAATTTGACGGCTACATATGATGATCCCATCACCTAGTTCTTGTTATTTTAGCGTTTTTCTCTATTTTTAGCAATTTTCGCTATTTTTAGCAGTTTTATAAATTAGTCCTGAATTAAGGGATTAGGGTTTTGGTAGTTGTGAAATACCTAAAATATTGTGTATATATTGTATTATGAATTTTCAAATTAATACAATGAATATTTTATAGGTGCAGCACCAAGAAAGGTTGGTTTTCTCCCGATTAAGGGTTTACAGTGTAAATCTTTGTGTAATATGTGTATGAGTCATTCACTAATTTATGTTTTTCTTAATAATTTGTATGTATTTATTTACTGCAAAACATCCCTGGGACCTCCTTGTTGGCATCCAATTCAATTTTTTTAATCGCCCTAAAAGCTGCCTACACCTATTGTCTCCTAAATGACAAGTCATCGTCACATTTTGCAACAAGACATTTTATTTATTGCGACAATTGCAATTCGGTTTCGTTTCAGTTTTCACAACTGAAAGTGTGAAAACCCCTCCATCGTTATTTGGACTGTTATCATCTTCTGAAAGGCACTTACCTTTGGTTTTCTATTAAGTGGCTCGAGTGGTTTTTGTTCAAACTATGTCTGTTTATATACTCTCACTTTGATTGCGCATTTTGATTTTATTTGATTAATAAGCCATTGAGCATGCAAATTTATTTGTTACATTTGATTCTATAAGGGTCGTGATTGATTTTGGTTTTATATGATCCTTATTGTTATGAGCTCTTGACTTGTCGATTTTATAAGATCTTTTGTTACAATGTTTTATAAAACTTTGATTATATATTATGCTATGAGCGCATGATCAATATATGAGTATTCGATTTCATATGGAAAAGGTTTGAAGTTATAAAATCACGATCGGGTAAACTTTTGGTTTGATTTAATGGTCTGAACTTATGCGATGGCACGATTGGATAAACATTCAACTTTGGGTTTTGATTTTATGATTTGGATCATTACTTGGCGTATGTTTGTTTTATGGGTTTTGGTGTGTTGTTTGTAAGTTATGCAATGGCACATTGATATAATATATGGTATGGAAAGTTGATACAATGATCCACCGCCCAAATTGTCGGGTTGGCGAATTCATATGGTTTAAACGGTATTATGGTGGATGGAACAGCACTGTACTGTGCCATTATTATCCTGCATGGCGGTGGTAATCCCACCACCTTCACACGCATACAATTAATCAATTCCCCTTTGAGCGTTGCAGCTGTTAGCTGTAATGATTTTCAACCCTGTGTATTGTATTTTTCAGTTCAAACCCTACTATGCACACAAGCCATGTCTCCAATCGTAAGGGCCGAGCCCAATGGTTGCCAAGCATTGCTCATGTTCGATGGCACCTACAGCAACCTGGATAAGTTCGGATGGCTCCCGTTCATAAGAAAATTAAATGGTTATAACCCTAGCGTGGCTCGACAATTTGCGTTAACCTTCGATGGCTGTCGAGCCAAGGTTGGGGATGTGCAACTGGAAATTAATGAACAATTTCTTAGCTCGGCAACCAGTCTGCCTGCTACGGGACAGAAGTGGTCTAAAAATTGTAAAATGGAAGATGTCTCATGGACATTGCTCTTCCAATCTCGAATGGTGGACTCCTGCGACAAAGGATTGCATGCAAATATGTTAAAACAACAATGGCATGACCTACTAATGATAATCAAGCAATTCATTACTTGCGAGGGCAGGTACGAGTTCATTTTCTTGTATCACCTTCGTCTATTGATGGTTTTTATAGTCTATGAGCTCAATATGCCTCACTACCTTCATAGAAGTCTGTTTAAGATGGCTAAAAGGTACAAACGCAACCAGGACGATACCAGCCTCTTCCATTTTGGGTTGATTAAAATGATTGTGGTTTATGAATTGGGGTTACGTCGTGACTGTTGGGTTGATTTTCTCAGTCGTAATAGCTTTGAGGACTCAAGTCCACCACAGGTTGATAAACCTGTGGTGAGCGAAAGCAAGCCTATCCCCCCTGTGCCTTACAATGTTTTGCTACCCAAACCTCTACCCGATTCACCTATGAACTTGCCCATGTCTGTGACCAAAAAGGTCGAAATTGCTAAACCCACAGCCAATAAGCCTAAAGCTAAATCTAATGCAAATTCTAAAGGTAAGAAAAACGCCCGGTTAATCTCTCGCATGGCGAGAAATAAACCGAAACCCTCTGTTAACCCTGAGCCTATCATGGTCAGCGAAGATTCTGACTCGGAGATTGAACGTTTCCTTGCAGCTGAGTATCCCTACTCAGAAGGTCTGTGTGATAAACCTCCTTACGACTTTGTCAAAAACCTACCACCTTGTTTGCGGGATGATCCAAATTTTCCTGGCATTGAAATGCCTCGTGAAACCCTCGGTGACTCGTCGAAACCCTCTCCTGCTCAAGTAGTTGTTTCACCATGCGATCAGTGTGGCTTATGGTTGGAAAGCTACTACCTATATGTGCCTATGTTGCAATCCAGAATTCATGCTCTGGAAGATCAGGTGGCAAAACTCACCAGTCAGAATGCCAAGGTGCAACCCACTGACAAGAAGCAGCGAACAACCGGTTCAATTCTGTTTAAGAATGTTGAGTCAGCTACAGCATTCGTCAATTTGAAATTGGCATAGCCCGAACAATCTCGTTGGTATGATCTTCACCCATTTATACGACATATTCATAAACTCTGTGGACATCTTTGACCTGCTCTGTCACATAAGCATGCATTTCTGTATATAATTTCGTTTGGTAAATCGAATTTTGTTATCGTTAAGGTTTTAATTGGATTTGGTTTTGATTCTATTAATCATAATGTGGATTTGATTGTTTTAAATCGGTTGCGATTGAATGTTCTGTTGCATCTATTATAGACAAGCTGTTGTGCATTTCAAATTTTGAAACACAATCTATGTTGCTATCCAAATTGGTTATGATTCACATGATGGGTAAACGATGGTTATCTGTTACAATTTTTGTTTAAGTATGACTTTGATCAGCCTGAATACAGTTTGGATTATGTTTAAAAAAAGGTTTTGTTTTATCTTTACTCAAATCGTAAAATCGTAACAGTCATACAAGTCCCAGCCAGTCAATTCGTTGCGGCCGGTCGACTCTCTTCTCTTTTGAATTGGAATAATAATGGATATTCAGTTACGAATGGATTTGCAAAACGGAAACAATCATGCCCAGGATGACTCAAACCCGATTTTATTGGATCACTGCCCAGCTTATGATTATCAATGTTGTTGGATCTTGACTATGTAATGCCCAGCAATCAAAATCTATGGCGATTTTTGGTCAATACTGTTACGCATGTTTCGTTTTGAATATATCGTAACAGCCTTCCATATTGGTATTTGATCACAACAGAATGAGTCTTATGCCTGCCTATATTTACTGTTGATTAAAACGACATGAACTTATGTATATTGTTACAGTTGTAACAAATCTATTTTGTGTTCAATGGTATCGATTATAATTATGGTGTGGCAAATCATATCTTATATGATTACGATTCTGTTCGATTATGGTTTTATTGATTACGATTACATCGTATCTTATATGACTTGATTCACTGCTTAATTTCGTTTGATACAAAACAGGCCTGTCAAGATTTGACCATGTTTTATGATAACTGAAAACAGAGCATTCTTTACTCTATTTTGATTGCATTCATTTTTTATATTGTTTAATTTGAATGATAATTTGAATTGAATCACTAGTAATTCATTTTTTGATGATTATTAAAAGATGATTGGATTTGATTTCATTTGATTGATATCTGGTCCTGTTTGCTATTCTTGACTAGCTACAGAATCAGAAGATTCTGTAGCTAAGTCTGTAGAGTCAATTTTTTATTGTTTTCTTAATAAAATATCTTTCTAATTTAATATTTGTGTTCTATTGCAGGTAAATTCGAATTGGAAGTAGATATGATGAACAGTTAGGGGATGTTTCAAAGATTTCACTTGCATTTTATTTTCTTAGTTTAGAAGATTTTGGAGATTTTTCCCAGATTATGTAAAACTGTTTGATATTATCCACAAGGAAGTTTTACCTTGTGAAGAAACCTATATATACTTATTATTGTTGTAATAATCATCATCCTCAGTTGTGGGAGAACAAGGATATGGAGTTCTAATACAGACTGGAGCAGAATTGATGTTTTGTCATAGCTTTAGCTTCTCAATATATCAACATTTTGTTTCATGTTTTGTATATCACTTTGTTTATGGTTTATGACTACTTTAGCTATCTAAATCAAATACAAATGATATAATTTTGATCACTGTTATCCATATCTTGTTTCTTCCAGATAGATAAAAGACATAACAATTGTTAATTCATTTTGTGAATGATAGTTTTATCTTCTTCATAAATTGAATTGTTATATATAAGTTTTCTGCATAATAGGTTTCCCTTATTGCAGGAATTTATAATCATAAGATTGTTATGATTCTCTTTTATGTCTTGTTTGTCCTGTAAAATACTTCAAGGAGCAGCATAGCTGATCGTTTACGAAAATCTTAAGGGCTAAACGGTGCGAGTTTCCCTCCTCCAACCAGCTTAAGAAGTCATCATACACAGGGCAGACTTGGAGCGTTTCCAGGTCAATTAGTTTGTTGTTTACTGTTTGCATTAAGTAGTTTAATATAGATATAAGTTTAATTAGATTTATATTAGATTGTTTAATTTCAGTAAATATATTAGATTGTTTAATTTTAGTAATGTTTGTTTCTTTTTCATAAAATATAAAAATCAAAAAGAGATTCTTGGTTGTCTTAGGGCAGAGAACGCATGAATTTTACAGGTTTTAATTAAATCTGTAGGTTGTTTATAATGTATATTTGTGAATAAGTAATATTGTAGTTGATAAATAGATAGTTGATTTGAGTTATTATAATAATAATTAGTAGATTGTATATAGTAGTTAGAGTAGTTGTATTTAGTTTTAGCTTAATTTAGTAGTTGGTTTTAATTAGATTAGTGTATTAGTTAGTTTTAGTTAGTTTAGTTTATTTCATTTAGTTTAGTTTGTTTTATTTGTTTTGTTTAGATTACTTAGCTCAAATCAATTCTCTCTTTGGTTTTCTTGAAAGACCTTAGAGTGGCCAACAGAGCCGTTAAACTCGTTAGGGTGGTCCATTCCAAACGGCTTGGGTTATTTAGACAACCCCGGATCGGTTCCACTCTCCCAGTTGACGGACGGTCAATTTCGCCTGTCAACAAATGGCGCTAGAAGGAGGGCCGACTGACAATATGGCCTTGTAGGAGCCTTTATTTTACCTGTATTCATTTTCCCCCATGGCTCCCCAAATCACTGTGTTGGAACATGCTTTCAACTTCCCGTTACCCGATGTTCCCACCGAGACAGTCTCTTGCTTGTCCAAACTCACCTTTGTTGGTGAAGGCAACTTATCTTCTAAAGACCACCTTAACAAGTTTTGGTGCAAATGCATCAAACATGACATCTCAGATTTAGAAGTTTTATGCAGACTGTTTGCTTTTACTTTTAGAGGTCGAATCAAACATTGGTTTGAATCCTTTCCAGCATGTCACATTTTTTATTAGTTTCAATTTGTATATGAGTTTCTAAATGCTTTTGGAATTTATGATTTTGATCAATTATGTGAAGAATTTCATACTTCGCTAATCAACGGCGATCCATATTCAAAAGACTTTTTGACAAGAGTCTATCATATCCTTTGTAAATTTAATCTCGATGACATGACATTGGCATTAAATCTCTTCTATGATCTTTACATCCCTTCCATTCAGTCATGCTCGATCATGAATGAAGAACCAATTGCAAATCCTATCACCCAACTGCAAGAACAATCTTCTTCGCAAGAAGAGGAAAATTCTTCCAATAATGTTGAACAAGCCAGGGAAGTAGAATCTATCGATCAGGCCCTTATTGGCAACCAAATTGGTTTTTCCTTTGAATCATTGTATTTTCAGTCTAAGACTTGTATGGAAGATGATTTGTTTCTGGCTCAAGGTGAATACCCTCATTCTTGTAACTCATGCTCTAATCAACATTTAAAATCAGTCATTGAAGAACACTTAAGCAACGAAAATCTTCTTGAATGTTCTAGTACTCCCATGAATCTGATTAGAAAAGAAGTTACGCAACTAGAAGAAGAAACTTTAAATCTTCATCCTCAAAATTCACTTTGTTCACAGGAAAGACTAGATGTTGGTCACACAAATTTTGAATTATCTAAAAAGAAAAATCCAGATGATCATATTATGTTAAGGAATTCGTCACCAAAACATAGTAAGAGTTTTAAAGAAAGTGAAGAGAATTGTCTTGAGAATACCATTGTTGATTATCATAGTTCAAGAGATTATTTTTATCTGTTTATTTCTGATTCATTTTATTCCTTATATCCTGATCTATTCCTAGATTCTGGTGGACTTGACATCTTACCTACAACATACTACTCTTTTCCACCACAATCATATCCTTTCAATCTATTAAATTTTGGTGAAATTAATTCCGAGCATAGCATTGATAAAATCGGATTTGATGCTTGTTCACTTTCATCACTCACTTGGGAAGAGGGCATGTTGCGAGATGATTTTACACAGTTTGTGGTTGAAAAGGACGATACATTATATTTTACGGAAATCAAACATTCTAAGTTTCATACTTGTTCTTTAATTAGCTCGAATATTAATGTTGATGCTTCACATTTTGAAATGATCAATCACATCGAAGGAAACATTCAAACCAATGATCTAATCGATCGCATGAATCCTCCTATGATGAGATTTCAATTGATATATTCGTTTCATCAAATTCATGGTTTGCATTCTCATTTTTGTGACAGGATCTTAGGATGTCTTGAATATTCATATATGAAAAAATTTCACAATAAAGACAAAGTTGAGCTTGCTTTCTTTTTACCCAAGTATCTTGGAAGTAGGAGTGACATATTTCTTTTAGATCCTCCATGTGAAGAAATTAATGAGTACTTAGAGAAATTTCAGAAGGATGGGGAATTTCAGCCTTGGCTGATGGTTATTCCATTTCCTCGTAATCCTGACGAGTTTTTCAAAACTACTTACACTCACCCATGCCATTATGACCCTTATCACGACAATATTGCGCAATGGCTGGAGGATTCGTACAACAAGAATATCCAAGGAAGTGGTAAGATCATGCTTACTTTATTTCTAGATGATGATTATGAAGGTAAGTGTGATATGTTTCTGTCATTTGTTGATATATTACTATTCCTTTTAATAATGCTTGATCGTGTTTTCATTGCAGGATTAGAGTTACTCTGATGGCTACATTGGAAACATGACTTCACGTAGTATCCTGATTTGTTTAGTAATTAGGGTAGGTTTAGGAATAGGTTTTTCTTTCAGTTTGATATCTCACTAGTTTTGTTTTTAATAAATGCAGTCATGAACGCAAGTGGATGCACCACGAGAACCATAATACGGCTGTTGTCAGGGAATTCCCCTTGATCTCTTTCTCTTTACTTCTAGTTGAATGTTTATTTTCAAAAACGCGGTATCATCATGAAAATCTTAAATGGAAAGTAAAGAGATAAATGAATCTAAATCAACCCTGACCCAAGGTACCATGAGTAGGACTCCTTTCCCATCATCCAGGATTTTCCTACTTTCTTGCAGTTTCCCAGGGGATTGTCGCATGAGGTTTTCAGATGCACCTTCTGTGTATATTTGTTTTTTTGTTTTTGTTGTTTGGATTTCTTTGCTTTCCAATTTTTTCTTCGCTGGTGTGTTTTGATTTCTCCCTTATGCTTACCAGTTTTTTCTTTTGGAAATACACCTACCTGTACGCTGAGCTATTCAGACAAAGACGATAGAAAAATTCATTCGCTGAAATAACTTCTAAAAAAATTGTACAAACATCAATGGTATATTTCTAGAATTTATATCTGTGTTGGAAAATTTTGTTGTTTGAAAGAAGTTTACTAATTTCAATCTCTGAGCAAAGTTTGTCATGATCATCTATTATCTTTTTACACTGTCCCTTTTCCGTAAAGGAATGACTCAAAAAGATGTATCCCTGTCATAGTAAGTTGTTTTAGAAATAAAACATTTCTAGAGTTGAATAAAGGACAGTATTAAAAATTTATGATGAGGTCTAAAAAATATGATAAAATATCAAGATTTTTCAATGTCACCCTGCTCAGCTATCCTCAAAAGAAAAACAAAATAAAAATATTGATAAGAGTTGTGGGAAGTGTTTGTAAACCCGCCGAGATACTGAACAGGTCCGCTGGCAGTGGGTAAATGCAAACATGGCGCCAAGGAAACTTCGTCGGGGTACTGAACAGGCCTGCTGGCAGCGAAGCAATGTCGGGTAAATGAAAATCTGCAAAAAAATATAAGAAACCTCTTTGAAAAGCCCTTTATTCTAATCTAGAACTTCTTGACAGGATACGGATGTCCGAGTGGGTTAAATGGCAACCCTGTCGAGGCTATGGACGCCTGCTGGCACCAGTGGCTATGCCAACAATATTGAAGATTTTATCTTTAATATCGTGACTTACTGATCTTAAGATTGTTATCAGTTTTCATCTTTTAAAACACTGTTGAAAAGATGGTGAATGATGATGTTTGTACAATTTTTTGGTTGTTGTTTTTGAGTTGAAATTTTCTTTGTTGTCCTAATCTGAATTTGTTCCTTTCGACAGAGATAACTGCTTCTACCAGTGTGTCGCCATTGTTGGCAGCCAATTCAATTTTTTTAATCGCCCTAAAAGCTGCCTACACCTATTGTCTCCTAAATAACAATTCATCGTCGCATTTCGCAACAAGACATTTTATTTATTGTGACAATTGCAATTCGGTTTCATTTCAGTTTTCACAACTGAAAGTGTGAAAACCCCTCCATCGTTATTTGGACTGTTATCATCTTCTGAAAAGCACTTACCTTTGGTTTGCTATTAAGTGGCTGGAGTGGTTTTTGTTCAAACTATGTCTGTTTATATACTCTCACTTTGATTGCGCATTTTGATTTTATTTGATTAATAAGCCATTGAGCATGCAAATTTATTTGTTACATTTGATTCTATAAGGGTCGTGATTGATTTTGGTTTTATATGATCCTTATTGTTATGAGCTCTTGACTTGTCGATTTTATAAGATCTTTTGTTACAATGTTTTATAAAACTTAGATTATATATTATGATATGAGCGCATGATCAATATATGAGTATTCGATTTCATATGGCAAAGGTTTGAAGTTATAAAATCACGATCGGGTAAACTTTTGGTTTGATTTAATGGTCTGAACTTATGCGATGGCACGATTGGATAAACATTCAACTTTGGGTTTTGATTTTATGATTTGGATCATTACTTGGCGTATGTTTGTTTTATGAGTTTTGGTGTATTGTTTGTAAGTTATGCAATGGCGCATTGATATAATATATGGTATGGCAAGTTGATACAATGATCCACCGCCCAAATTGTCGGGTTGGCCGATTCATATGGTTTAAATGGTATTATGGTGGATGGAACAGCAATGTACTGTGCCATTATTATCCTGCATGGCGTTGGTAATCCCACCACCTTCACACGCATACAATTAATCCATTCCCCTTTAAGCGCTGCAGCTGTTAGCCGTAATAATTTTCAACCCTGTGTATTGTATTTTTTAGTTCAAACCCTACTATGCACACAAGCCATGGCTCCAGTCGTAAGGGCCGAGCCCAACGGTTGCCAAGCATTGCTCATGTTCGATGGCGCCTACAGCGACCTGGAGAAGTTCGGATGGCTCCCGTTCATAAGAAAATTAAATGGTTATAACCCTAGTGTGACTCGGCAATTTGTGTTAACCTTCGATGGCTACCGAGTCAAGGTTGGGGATGTGCAACTGGAAATTAATGAACAATTTCTTAGCTCGGAAACCAGTCTGCCTACTACGGGACAGAAGTGGTCTAAAAATTGTAAAATGGAAGATGTCCCATGGAAATTTCTCTTCCAATCTCGAATGGTGGACTCCTACGACAAAGGATTGCCTGCAAATATGTTAAAACAATGATGGCATGACCTGCTAATGATAATCAAGCAATTCATTACTTGCGAGGGTAGGTACGGGTTCGTTTTCTTGTATCACCTTCGTCTATTGATGGTTTTTATAGGCTACGAGATCAATATGCCTCACTACCTTCATAGAAGTCTGTTTAAGATGGCTAAAAGGTACAAACGCAACCAGGCCGATACCAGCCTCTTCCATTTTGGGTTGATTAAAATGATTTTGGTTTATGAATTGGGGTTACGTCGTGACTATTGGGTTGATTTTCTCAGTCGTAATAGCTTTGAGGACTCAAGTCCACCACATGTTGATAAACCTGTGGTGAGCGAAAGCAAGCCTATCCCCCCTGTGCCTTACAATGTTTTGAAACCGAAACCTCTACCCGATTCACCTATGAACTTTCCCATGTCTGTGACCAAAAAGGTCGAAATTGCTAAACCCACAGCCAATAAGCCTAAAGCTAAATCTAATGCAAATTCTAAAGGTAAGAAAAACGTCTGGTTAATCTCTCGCATGGCGAGAAATAAACCGAAACCCTCTGTTAACCCTGAGCCTATCATGGTCAGCGAAGATTCCGACTCGGAGATTGAACGTTTCCTTGCAGCTGAGTATCCCTACTCAGAAGGTCTGTGTGATAAACCTCCTTACGACTTTGTCAAAAACCTACCACCTTGTTTGTGGGATGATCCCAATTTTCCTGGCATTGAAATGCCTCGTGAAACCCTCGGTGACTCATCAAAACCCTCTCCTGCTCAACCAGTTTTTTCACCATGTGATCAGTGTAGCTTATGGTTGGAAAGATACTACCTAGATGTGCCTATGTTGCAATCCAGAATTCATGCTCTGGAAGATCAGGTGGCAAAACTCACCAGTCATAATGCCAAGGTGCAACCCACTGACAAGAAGCAACGAACAATTGGTTCAATTCTGTTTAAGAATGTTGAGTCAGCTACAGCATTCGTCAATTCGAAATTGGCATAGCCCGAACAATCTCGCTGGTATGATATTCACCCATTTATATGACATATTCATAAACTCTGTGTACATATTTGACCTGCTCTGTCACATAAGCATGCATTGTTGTATATAATTTCGTTTGGTAAATCGAATTTTGTTATCGTTAAGGTTTTAATTGGATTTGGTTTTGATTCTATTAATCATAATGTGGATTTGATTGTTTTAAATCGGTTGTGATTGAATGTTCTATTGCATCTATTATAGACAAGTTGTTGTGCATTTCAAATTTTGAAACACGATCTATGTTGTGATCCGAATTGGTTATGATTCACATGATGGGTAAATGATGGTTATCTGTTACAATTTTTGTTTAAGTATGACTTTGATCAGCCTGAATACGGTTTGGATTATGTTTAAAAAAAGGTTTTTTTTTATCTTTACCCAAATCGTAAAATCGTAACAGTCATACAAGTCCCAGCCAGTCAATTCGTTGTGGCCGGTCGGATCTGTTCCCTTTTGAATTGGAATAATAATGGATATTCAGTTACGAATGGATTTGCAAAACGGAAACAATCATGCCCAGGATGACTCAAACCCGATTTTATTGGATCACTTCCCAGCTTATGATTATCAATGTTGTTGGATCTTGACTATGTAATGTCCAGCAATCAAAATCTATGGCGATTTTTGGTCAATACTGTTACGCATGTTTCGTTTTGAATATATCGTAACAGCCTTCCATATTGGTATTTGATCACAACAGAATGAGTCTTATGCCTGCCTATCTTTACTGTTGATTAAAACGACATGAACTTATGTATATTGTTACACCTGTAACAAATCTATTTTGTGTTCAATGGTATCGATTATAATTATGTTGTGGAAAATCATATCTTATATGATTATGATTCTGTTCGATTATGGTTTTATTGATTACGATTACATCGTATCTTATATGACTTGATTCACTGCTTAATTTCGTTTGATACAAAACAGACCTGTCAAGATTTGACCATGTTTTATGATAACTGAAAACAGAGCATTCTTTACTCTGTTTTGATTGCATTCATTTTTATATTGTTTAATTTGAATGATAATTTGAATTGAATCACTAGTAATTCATTTTTTGATGATTATTAAAAGATGATTGGATTTGATTTTATTTGATTGATATCTAGTCCTGTTTGCTATTCTTGACTAGCTACAGAATCAGAAGATTCTGTAGCTAAGTCTGTAGAGTCAATTTTTTATTGTTTTCTTAATAAAATATCTTTCTAATTTAATATTTGTGTTCTATTGCAGGTAAATTCGAATTGGCAGTAGATATGATGAACAGTTAGGGGATGTTTCAAAGATTTCACTTGCATTTTATTTTCTTAGTTTAGAAGATTTTGGGGATTTTTCCCAGATTATGTAAAACTGTTTGATATTATCCACAAGGAAGTTTTACCTTGTGAAGAAACCTATATATACTTATGATTGTTGTAATAATCATCATCCTCAGTTGTGGGAGAATAAGGATATGGAGTTCTAATACAGACTGGAGCAGAATTGATGTTTTGTCATAGCTTTAGCTTCTCAATATATCAACATTTTGTTTCATGTTTTGTATATCACTTTGTTTATGGTTTATGACTACCTCTAAATCAAATACAAATGATATAATTTTGATCACTGTTATCCATATCTTGTTTCTTCCAGATAGATAAAAGACATAACAATTGTTAATTCATTTTGTGAATGATAGTTTTATCTTCTTCATAAATTGAATTGTTATATATAA
>ML794621.1:144477-164801 GCA_009831015.1 Picea engelmannii
ATCACTGTTATCCATATCTTGTTTCTTCCAGATAGATAAAAGACATAACAATTGTTAATTCATTTTGTGAATGATAGTTTTATCTTCTTCATAAATTGAATTGTTATATATAAGTTTTCTGCATAATAGGTTTCCCTTATTGCGGGAATTTATAATCATAAGATTGTTATGATTCTCTTTTATGTCTTGTTTGTCTTGTAAAATACTTCAAGGAGCAGCATAGCTGATCGTTTACGAAAATCTTAAGGGCTAAACGGTGCGAGTTTCCCTCCTCCAACCAGCTTAAGAAGTCATCATACACAGGGCATACTTGGAGCGTTTCCAGGTCAATTAGTTTGTTGTTTACTGTTTGCATTAAGTAGTTTAATATAGATATAAGTTTAATTAGATTTATATTAGATTGTTTAATTTCAGTAAATATATTAGATTGTTTAATTTCAGTAATGTTTATTTCTTTTTCATAAAATATAAAAATCAAAAAGAGATTCTTGGTTGTCTTAGGGCAGAGAACGCATGAGTTTTACAGGTTTTAATTAAATCTGTAGGTTGTTTATAATGTATATTTGTGAATAAGTAATATTGTAGTTGATAATTAGATAGTTGATTTGAGTTATTATAATAATAATTAGTAGATTGTATATAGTAGTTAGAGTAGTTGTATTTAGTTTTAGCTTAATTTAGTAGTTTGTTTTAATTAGATTAGTGTATTAGTTAGTTTTAGTTAGTTTAGTTTATTTTATTTAGTTTAGTTTGTTTTATTTATTTTTTTTAGATTACTTAGCTCAGATCAATTCTCTCTTTGGTTTTCTTGAAAGACCTTAGAGCGGCCAACGGAGCCGTTAAACTCGTCAGGTTGGTCCATTCCAAACGGCTTGGGTTATTTAGACAACCCCGGACCGGTTCCACTCTCCCAGTTGACGAACGGTCAATTTCGCCCGTCAACACTCCTTTATATCCATATCTCTCAGCGCCTTCACGGTCACCATCCTTGTGCTATTCCTGAACCCGGAAGACAATATGGGTGTGGTCTTGCATCAACTGAAGTGATCGACAATTGTTCACATCATGCCCCATGGATTTGCAAAATTCACAAAATGGAGTATGGTGAGTCTTCTAATATTTCTCCAGTATTAGGAAACAAGGTGGTATATGTCCCCACTATATTCAAATATCACACCATTTCATTTGAGGCCCGACCAAAAATGGATTTGGTGCACCCATCGCTAGATAATTTTCCAATGTAGGACATTCATCTATGTGGTGACCTTCCAACTGACATGTAGTACACTAAACATGCTCACACACCACCTTTGCTTTTTCCATATCTTGTAATTGCATCATCAAGTTGGTAAATTGGGAGTGCACTTGTGCCAAACCTGTTAATGTTTCCCCACCTCCCGATGTATCCTCCAAACGCATTTCAATCTCCACTACCTCTCCCTCAGTAGTTACCTTATGTTGGGTAAGTGGGACTTAGATATGGGGAAGCAACCATGAAATGAACCATTCTCTATGTTGAACATCCTACATCATGAACGTCATCTTGTCCAACAAGATATTGAACCGTTGGTCATAATCCCACACAGTTTTTCCCTGTTGCTACTTGATCTCCTTATTCCACGTAATGCAATGAGATTCTAACTTAGGTTTCTACAACTCCTTAATAATATTTCTCTTAATTTTTGTTAGGGAACTCATTTTTCCTGATGGTGCAGTGGTCTTGTACTCCATGTACCACATCAGGGCTCTATCCTTGAAATTGGTCTCCACCTATGCAATCTTTGATGCTTCATCTTTGATCCTCTTCATAGACAATATAGCCTCACATGTAAACCAATTTTTCTTTGCATCGTCCTTACCCATCCCATGGAACACGAATAGCCTCATAGTGGTATCCTAATTCGCCATCCCTAATCTTGGACTATGTCCTCCTAGCTGACTGCTCAGTGTTTTGGATCTTGGTATTGATACTCTTCCTTATGAAGTGTTGTTGAATTCTTCCTCTTATTCACTCGTATCTTATTCCCTTTCTTATCCTACTCTTTCTTATACTCATATCATCATGTTGTATGTTGTTCTTTCTTTTTGGTTACAAATGCGCAAGGGGGGTGATTCAAAGGGGGGGTACCTCCATCTTCTTCCATCATTTCTTATGAGGGAACCTAGAGAGTATCCTACCTAAAGCCATGCAAGACCATCCACTATCACTGACTCCTCTTCCCCTCCTCTTGGGAGACCTTCATCATCCTCTCCTAATTTTGTGCCTCTACTCTATGCTTCATCTTCCTCTGAATTTTCAACATCTCACAACAGTGAAGGGGGTCATACTTTATCTTCTCGACCCCTACTACCACTATTTCAAGTATCTTCACTGGATACCCTACTCCTAATGTTGCATCTCTTCGTTGGACTATATTCATATGTGATCCTCTCTGGCATAGCATTCTCTTCCGCACTTCCTCCTGGTGAGGTCTCCTTCCTATTCATTCTTGGTCTGACCCCTCATCTCACACCCCTTGTTATATTCTTTCTTCTCCTATGTTTTTCTTTCCTCCTTAACTTATGGCTTCTTGTGTATCTTTCAACTCTCTCTCTCTCTCTCTCTCTCTCTCTCTCTCTCTCTCTCTCTCTCTCATTTTCTCTTCTAGGTACATTCTCTCCCTCACCTCATCTCAACATCTTCCAGATCCTACTCCATGGATCCATATCATCTCTCTCTTTTCCCCCTTCTTTTCATCCCCCCCATGTGCATCAACCCTTTCTCCACGAACATCATCTTGATCCACAATGAGATTTATTCTAATATATTTTTCTGAGGACCTTCAGCAAACTTTCTTTCAACCTCGCTAAAAGAATCACAGTATTCTACAAAAAACTCGATAATGTAACCTTCCTTCACCCAAGAAAACCAGAAATCAATTGCTTGAGCCCACTTATTTTTTGATGCCTTCAGCCTATAAATTGTGAGATGATCCTAGACCAGTGGTTGTTGAGGACTTATAGCAATCTGACTCTTCAACCATTCATACAATAAACATGGAAATTCAACAAAGAAAATTGCATGCATATCAATGTAGATATACCTATCCTTCCATCGTTCCATGTTGGTAATCATACCTTGAGTTTATTTCTAAGATAACTCATATTATTTTGTAGTTAATCAATCTTCTATTTCCTACCGATATTGATACCACCTCATTCTATGCCTTCATCATGCAATACAAAACCTTCAGGTCCCAGAAATGGAACCATTTGTTGGCTCACTTGCACGCATCCTTCTTAATGTTGGGGGGTTGATGACCCAAGGTTTGTCCAGATTTGACCAAAAAAAACCTCAAGGCGTCGACATATCAATCCTCAATTGAAGATTGAAGAAGGTCTCACCGAGACACCATGAGAATCACATAGACCATCTGGTCTTGCGTCGACGATGAAGGGTTAAATTACATAGGGAATCCACTCGAGATGAAATTCATACATTCCATTGAAATACAATTAAATATTAATGGCATGTAAAATTAACAGATACATTCATTGGACACATAATCGACACAATAAGTGACAGGAATAATCACAGCTTGTATTATTTCCATTTACACAGTAGAATACAAGGATGAAGAGACTCATAATTCATCATAAACAGTGCCCTGCATTCTCATACATTATGTGGAGGAAAATGTATGGTAATAATTCGATACAATAATTATCAATCTGAGTTTGTAAACTTACGATGTGTTAGGCACAATATATGCAGAGCTAATCTCAAATGGTCTAACACACCATTTTCTAATGAACTATGAAGCAAAACGAACAGAATTGATTGCTCATCTAACAATGAATATTCTAAGGTAGAATCGCAAGTTGAATATATATCCTTATATTCAACAATACTCCGTTGGATTCACTCTATGAGTTAAATTGACAATATTCAATTGAAACTATAAACAACATAATTAAGAAACTTAATGTGTGCGGACAAGACATCTATCATGAGAGTGAAGGATTGGTGATCATCAATTGCATCAATCTGCAGCTCCGAAAATTATTTGTCCAGAGAATAACTAATTAAACTGACGGGAAATTAGCAGGAAACTCTTGTTCTCACTAGCATTAGTTGATCCACACAAAATAAATAAAATTACAGTGCAAAAATTGAATAAACTCACACAACAAAAAGAAACTATTGGACAACATATACCAAAGGGAGGGGCCCTATCACCCTCAGCACACACTACCAATAAAAACTATAGTGGAGAGATACTGATATGCAACAAGTTTTTAATTCCATAATTCTCCTCCAAATTACATTGATCCTACTTACTTTTATACATGTGGCTTATATTTCAAAGGAGGAAAATGGTTACAACAAAATGAGACCAGATCCCAAATACATGGATATACAACCATTACAAAATTTATTAAGTAAATGGAGGTTAATTATTGGCTTTTGTATATGTCTGAATAGTATGGAAGCACAACAACATAATCTTTGGCAAAACCATATTCCCAAATTCGTCTACAAGAGGCGTAACTATAGGAATTCGGGCGCTACATGATTTCTTGGAAAAAAATCCTTGAAAATCTTCCCATATCTCCAAAATTGTTTCTTGTTTTGAAAATATGCTCAAGAGTCACCCAATTTGGGTCATTCTTCAAAAAACACATGTCTTTGATTTTCCCAATTCATCTTCATATATCCAGAATTCCATGTAAAAACTACTTCTAGAAATAGGATGCTACATAATTCCAGTAGTACTACAGGAACAAGAAGATGTTTGCTACAGGATTAGAACTGCATGAACCATTAATGGAAATACCAAGTCTAATTCCTTTTAATTCATAAAAAATAAGGGAAATTAATGAAATTAACAACTAAATATCTTATAATCTTGCAATGGTATGTATCTTGATAACTACAAGGAAATAGGGTAAAAAGGAACAATGATGAGGTAAAAGGGATGGACAAAAGGGTCAAAATGGGACACATATGTTAGTGAAAAATATACCAAAATGGCGGCCCAAAATCTCCCCCACACCTGAGTTTTTTCATGTCCTCATACAATATATTAGGAATTTGATATCTTGAAAGGATCCTTATGTAGACTCATTGTGACCAACTAATGCAATTGTAGTTTGAACACCAGATATAGAAGGATTTGGCTTGGAAAACCAAGATGAGCCCCAATTGATTGTGTATTTGACTAGCAAGTTTCTTCCTGAAGTAGATTGAGAGTAGAAACAAATGTTATAGATGCTTCCACAGCAGAACTGGATACATTTCAGGTTTTCTTATCAAATATTAAATCACAATTTGGCTTGGAAGTATTTAATTTTGTAGTTGCACTTGGTGAGAAAGTTGGAGTATAAGGAGATGGATAATGAAAACATGATAAAGGTATACCAAGAAGGTTAGTATGGTAGGCTAATAATTTCAAAAGATGGGGCTTGTAGGATTAGAAGCTGAAATGGGATGGAATTTATGAGTTGAACAAGCTTACAATAGTTGTCATCATAATTTTCCCAAATTTTCAATAAACCAAAAGATTCAAGATTGTTCTTACCTCAAATTACCTTGATGAATATTTGGAATGGAACTTACGGTGTTATGTATTCTGGAACTAATGTTGGTGGAGTGATGTATGTTGAATTTGAAGTGTTGAATGCTAGAAGAAGGCTTGTTGTGTTGTTGTTTGAAAAAAATTATCATTCTATTGCAAGAAGCTACAGGAAAATCTGCAAAGATTGGCTTCAAATACATGCCCATACATCCTTCATTATGCATTTTCTAGAAATTTCACTGGCGATTTACTCAAAGGGCCATATGGGGCACAAAACCTATGTCTCATTTTTTCTTTATTTGGCCTCAGTCGGTTTCTATCTATGTGCAAAAAAGTGCCCCTGAAACAGGATGTTACAAGAACCTACATGAATTGTCCAGCTATAGGAATTATGGGCATGAACAGTTTAGGAAATCAACCCTTTTCATTTTGGTGGCTACCAAATATTTGCTATGTTTTTCTTTGCAAGAGGTGTACTAAGAATGGTGTTGTATTGTGACTGAATATTCATCTTTTCACTCTTCTTTAACCATCAAAATGCTCCTGCGGCTACAGAATTTCTGGAAATGAAATGTTATTGGAACAGGAACAAGAATAGGAAGATCTAGGAATGACTATTGCAGGAATTCCGAGCATATGTAATGAAGAGGATGACACATTATTATTGCTTAGGTTGTCGAGCTATACTTGAAACTAAGCCAATCAACTATATGCAACATTTATTGATTTATTTATTGACTATCCTACCCTACTTGAAAAAGGAATTCCTTCCTCAAGTGTAGGAGTATCTCCAATGAATCCATATGCGCAACGGAATCACAAATAAACTCATATCCAAGTATGAAAAATACCCCTCAATAACTGTCTGGATATGAGGAACCAACTGATTTGATTAATTTGATTCCAAGAAGTGCTTAAGACAGAAGTGGTGCTTTGTCTTGATGATTGCTTGAAAACAATCTTCAATGTAGTCACTCGTCCTTATGTTTTCTTCTTCGATAATATTGACTTGCATGTCCTTATTTGTCATACTTTGGAGATCTTCAAAGACTTAGCTCTTACATTCTTGAATGCACAAGGGATCTAGACATACAAGAAATTCTTCAATCTCAGTCTCCAAGATCTGCTCTCCCTCGAATATTGTTTTTGGCCCTTTGATTTCCCAAGGATAATAAAATGCAATAATTTGTTGTTGATGTTGCTCATGGGACTTTTTTTCTTCTATCACTTCCTAATATGCATATATATCTTCAATTACCGCTAGAATTTGAGAAAGTTCTTGAGGTAGCATCTTCTTTGCTCAAAAATTCTTGAGCATTGTTAAACACTTCTCGTTGGTTGATAATCCTTGTCTTGCACGGGGATTTACGGATCAAAACTTATAAAGTAAATTTCAAGACAAATCATGAACTCGGACTCTCATGCTACTAAGGTCAGGTTGTCACCAATACCCTATTGACATGAGTAGTGATTCAAACTAAATATCTAGAAGACACACTCACTTCAAGACTAACTCCTTAAGCACTTCCCCAACAACGACACCAAAATGTGGGGAAAATTATATGGTAATAATTCGATACATTAATTATCAATCTGGGTTTGTAAACTTACTAAGTGTCAGGCACAATATATGCAGAGCTAATCTCAAAGTGTGTAACATGTCATTTTCTAATTAACTATGAAGCAAAACTAACATAATTGATTTCTCATCTAACAATGAATATTCTAAGGTAGAATTGTGGGTTGAATAAAGATCCTTATATTCAACAGTACTTTGTAGGATTCACTCATGAGTTATATTGGCAACCTTCAATTGAAACTATAAACAACATAATTGAGAAACTTAATGTGTGAGGGCAAGACATCTATCATGAGAGTGAAGGATTGGTGATCATAAATTGCATCAATTTGTTGCTCTGACAAATCTTTGTCCAGATTATCACCAGTTAAACTGATGGGAAATCAAGCATGAAACCCTTTTTCTCACAAGAATTAGTTGATCCACACAACATAAATAAAATTATAGTGCATAAGTTGAATAAGCTCACACAATAAAAGGAACATATTGGATAGCATATACCAAAGGGAGGGGCCATGTCTCCCTTGGCATACACTGCCAAGAAAGACTACAGTGGAGAGCTCTTGATATGCAACAATTTATTTATTCCAGAAACACCTCCCAATCACATTGATCATCCTTACATTTATACATATGGGTTACATTTCAAAGGAGGAAAATTGTTACAACAAAATGAGACCATATCCCAAATACATGGATCTACAACCATTACAAAATTTATTAAGGAAATGGAGGTTATTTAATGGTTTTTAGATATGTTTGAATAGCATGGAATCACAACAACATAATCTTTGGCAAAACCATATTCCCGAATTCGTCCACAAGAGGCATAACTATAGGAATTTGAATGCTACAGGATTTCTTAGGAACTTCGCCTTGAAGATCCGCCCATATCTTCCAACCTGTTTCTAGTTTTGAAAATCTAAACTCATGTTGCCTAATTTGGGGCATTCTACACAAAACTCATGTCTTCGATTTCCCTAATTCATCTTCATATATCCGAAAAATCCATGAAAAATTTGTTTCTAGAAACAGGTCGCTACATAATTCTAGTAGTATTAGAGGAACATGAAGATGCCTGCTAGAGAATTCAATCTGCATGAACCATTATTGGAAAGACCAAGAATAATTCTTTTTAATTCATGAAAAATAAGGGAAATTAATGAAATTAACAACTAAACATGTTAGAAGATTGCAATGGTATTTATCTTAATAACTACGAGGGAATAGGGTAAAAAGAAACAACGATGAGGTAAAAGGGATGGAAAAAAGAGTCAAAATGGGACACATATGTCAGTGAAAAAGATACCAAAACAATGGCCCAACACATTCTATCAGTATTTTTGATCCAGGTGGATATCGATGGCCACCCACCTTTTCCAACTAGCTCAAAACAGTTTTCTGGCAATTTTGGCAATTTACTATTTTTAGCAGTTTTTAACTTTCGGTGCCATTTTGAGGGTCTAAATGAAGGTTTTTTGGATAGAGATTCTTAATGATAGTTGAAGTCTCTAATTTTTCCCCCAAAATGAATCTCCTCAATGATACCTTTCTAACGAGCTGTCGTGCACCCCAAACGGAGATCGTATGCCAAAATTACATCCCCGGGAAGTTGATACACCAAACTACCCAAAACGGGGTCCACAAAATTGTTGGCTTTTCATCTTCCGGAGTTAGGGTTTTGGATTTTATTTATGATAAAAAAAAGGCCTTTGGAGCCTCATTGTAAAATAATCTTCTTGCGAATGCGAGTAGTGGAAACATCTCTTCTCAGAGATAAGATGCCACCATTCTAGCGAGTCTTTCACTCTATATTTTTACATTCTTTTTACATTTTCGCTCATTAATAGAAAATTGTGTATTACTGTATCTCTGTGTTTATGGTTGCATCTATGATACATTTCTATTATATTATTGGATATCTGAGATATCTATGTACATTTATTTATTATATATCCATTCTCATTTCTTTCTGAAAATAATCTAGATCAAGTTCATTACAGGGTGCCATGCGCTTTCTCTTAGACTGTGCATGAACTACTAAGCGGACTTGATTGCAAACTTCTTACAAAACTAGTTCCAGTAACATACAAAACCATACTCACAACAAGACTCTTACAAAGCTTAGCCAGACTCATTTCTCAACCGAGAGAACTCAGAGCGAACCCACTGAATGAACAACAATCAACAACCTTATATGTCTTGTTGCTACTCCATTTTCGTTTCCTTCTCTGATCTGGTGCTCTGTCACTTTCACTTTTTCTCCACTTTCTTTCTTGACTATCATTCCCTCACGCTTTTTCCACCCGCATGAAGTCCACATAACCTCTTTGGATTCATGCCAGTCTTAACTAACTTGCCAATGCATCCCTTAACTGCTCCATGATCTCTCGTGCTACCTGAGTTAATCATTCGGGAATATTTCTCGAAGATCCTCTTATTGATTCTAGCATGCATGTGGTATATTATTTATTTCTAGTGTGCATATTGGAACTTCTAACTAGTGCGCATGCCTTATGTCATCTATTACGCATTTTTTGGTGTGTGTACACAACTGTGTTTGTGTGCACACGTGATATTTATCTCAAAAATTTGGGTGCCAACATACATACACTCCCTATAGAAGGAAAAGGTGTGTACATAACCTCATATATTCTTCCTATAGTTCTTAAAGTCGCGTATGCCTCCTGAGAGGTGATTGTTTTTTCTTGTTTTTTAGCCATTTTAAGCCCTGCTATGGCTTTTTTGGGGGTCTTTTTGGGGAGGTTGTTCCCGAAACATTTTTTTGGCTACTGAATTTTGGTAAACCCTTAAAATTGAATGGAAAAAAATCAATCTTTCTTTGGCTCATTTTTATTCTTTGGATTGCATAACTATAAGACTAGTCTTGTTCTCAAGGTCTCGATTTCCTAGTTCTTATTGCAGTCATATTTGAAGCTTGAGTTTGTATTTGAGTTCAATACTTTTATTTTGTGCTTTCCTTTTCTTTTTTCAAACATACAAAAATAAAAATATTTATGTTATCATCTTTTGTTTATTTTTTGCTTTAGTAGAAATAAGAAAACGAAAAACTCTAGTTTGTTGCTAGTAAGGTCTCTTTCTTTCTGTTGCATTGTTTTGCTTCATATTTGAAAAAGAAAAAGATATTATCATAGGATTTTGTTTTCTTCTCATCTTTAAAATCATTCAAAAAGAAAAAAGAAAAAAGAACATCCTTTTGTTTTCTTCTTTTTCTTTTCTCGAATTTAAGACAAAGTTGGATTATGAATTTTGCATCAGAAAGAGAAAAGATTGCATTTCAAGGTTTGAAAGATTGTTCATGCATTTTTATTTTTTGAAACTCTTTTTCACTATAGAATTAATGTAAGTTTCATTTTTCAATATTCTCAAATAACATTACTAGCACTTCTTTATCCTTTGAGTAAAGAACAACTGCTAAAAATGAGCACAAATTTAAAATTTACTAGACTTTATTTCTAGGGTTCATCAAATATTTTAGGGCTAGGGCCTTGGATTAGGCTGGAGAATAAAATATCCAAGTCCATTGAACAAACATAGGAGTCTAATTTAAGTAGAGAGAAATCCAAATTTTCGTATAAGCATAGTCAAGAGCATCCTCTAACATGGAAGTTAAACACGAGGTTGCATAAGGTAGAGTCAAGGAGATAAACTCTCCAGAACTTGATTAAGCATAGTGGATTGATCGTATACGGGGGTTTATATAGTGCCTTTACCTCCTTTAGAGGTGGCGCTTTTAGAGATTCAGTATTTTCTACCCTTCCCATGTGTTCGGTCCCAACTTTCAACTGTACCCCGGATGTTAACTGAGATTTGGTATACATAGTTTATATTCCTAGGTATATCATATGTGACTTACAGGTGTTTCTCGTGGTACATAAGGCAAACATGGTATCATGCTATCAATACCATTTGAGGGTTCCCCACGAAGTGAGGATTACTTGCATCAAGTAGAGCTAGTCATTGGAGCTTGGGGTAACTTCTTCTCTCTCCTTCATTCATTAGTCTCAGGACTTGATCAACCCGTGTCAAGTTCAAAAGGTCCCTTTCCACTTGTTAATTTATTTGGAATCAGGACCTGATACACCTGGGATAAATTTTTTGAGAAGTTGTATGTTTGCGATTTTTTTCTTAGGAATTTTTAGTGGAGTGTTTATTTGTATAGTTGGCATTAGGTTGTGTCTGTATCACCACCTTTGGATTGTTGATTCAAAGTGGTCGACCAACCGCTCCACTGATCGAGAAGGAACCATGGTATTTCTCTTGAAAGTGTGGAGCTTCCTCCTAGAGGGCGTGGATTTTTATACCACTGGTTCACCAGAGACAATGTGTGAGACTTACTGTTGGAACATGCATAATTTTGAGCTTTTGAACTTTAGATTTTGCCACTTAGAAATAAATTTTTACCCAAAAAAGAAAAAATATTAGATAATTATTCTGGGAATTCGGCCTTCGGAGGATTTCAATCATGCTACATCCAAAACTCCTGAACATCAAACCATCGAAGTACTTAAGGCTAACTCAATGTTTAAAACATGATTAATTGAAACATAAAAGTGATTAATAAGATATTAACTTCTTTGTGAATTTGACCTTCGGGAGATTTTTGCCCTCTTACATTCAAAACCTTCGAACCCCGAACCATTTAATTGTTAATGACGTTTATGATTGGCTAAAGTTAACGATTTGAATAATTATTGTGATTTTCCAGGTAATAAATTCCATCAGACTTTTTAATAATCTCTCTGAAAACAAATCTATACGAAGACCGATAGATTTTATATAGCTCTTCGAATTTCAAAATCATTTTACCATTTACAATTAACAGTTTTCATTCAATGAAGAGCTTACATACTTCTCTTGTTACATGCAGGCTAATCTTATTTCCTTAAGGATTATGGCACCACAAAAAGTTGCAAGGAAGCTCGATAGACCAGATTTCAAAATCTAGCAGAATGCTAAACCAGTTTGGAAGCCTGATAAACTAAGAAAGGGACCAAATATGGAAGGGAAGGGATAAATAGACAGAAATGGGAGCAAGAATGAAAAACAGCACAAACCTTCTGGAGTGCTAAGTCTTTGAAGTGAGATATTTGGTGACACGTGTCATTTTGATTTAGACGGTTGAGTTTACTTCGGGACTCTCGGCTTCGGGTGCTCCAAGATGCATAACAGCACAAACCTTTTGGAGTGTCTGATCTGCTGACACATATCCACTTCAATGAACGGTCCAGATGAACTCTGAACTTCAGGCCTTCGGAAGTTCTCACTTCATGCATTTGTTTTTATTCTGAAGTGGTTATCCATCGGATTGTAGGATATCCTGCCACATGTCCACTTTGATCAACAATCCAAATGAACTTCGGGCTTCGGGCCTTCGGAAGTTCTCACTTCATGCATCTATCTTTCTTCTGAAGTGGTTATCCATCGCAGTGCAGGATCTCCTGCCATGTGTCCACTTCGATCAACAATACAGATGAAATCCAGGATTTGGAACTTTAGGAGTTCTTTACTCAGCATTGCTTTCTTCCTCCATAAATATGAGATCACTGAATATGGGGATCGTCTGACATGTGTCCCCTGTTTGGATCAACAGAAAGGAATTGCATGAATTTCTCTCTATCTTCTCTACATGTGACCGATAGTTATGACCTCAGCTTAACCTTTGGGCACTTATCTCACTTTACAATATCGATAGTCGTGTTTTAATGGACCGTGGAGATCAGTGACTGAGAACGATTGCGGGTGGCAAAGTTGCACGGGGTTTAATTTTAGAGGGATATCCCGCAATTTAAATTGTGGATTTATCTCGGGGGTATGTGGAATCACCAGGTAAATTGCAGGGTGAAAGGAGGGTTACCTCAAAACAACTTCCTCGTGCCCCCGCAAAATAGAAAAGTATAAAGGGACTCAACACCTTCCCTCCACCCACTCTAGCTTTCACCCTCCACTCTTTCACACTCACTACACTTCACTTACCCCGTCTATCCCTACCACCTACATCCTTGCATCCACTCATCCCACCTCCTTATTGGACACTCATCCCCACATCATCCTATTCATGAATTGTTACTTTTCCCCGTAACTTTTATCCATCCCATAACAATCCAGCATTGAGCTACCTGTCCAATTACCACCCCCATATCTTCAACTACAATTATTTATCCCAGTAAACGCATTCGAAGGGACAAATGGCAACAAAATCATATGGCAAAGACAGTAAGCCAATGATTGTGGTGGCCTTAGTGGACATGTGTACCCAGTTCAAAGAACAAAGGAAAATGAGTGCATCTGCGAGAAAATGAAGAGATAGAGAAAGCACCAACAAAACTTAACAATATTTGCATGTTGTTATTTTATTTGAATGTATTCTATTTTTAGTCATATATTGTGGGAAGTCCGACGGTTTTCAGTTGAGACATTTTTTGTATAAATAGATAGATTTTAGATCTATTCAGGGTTGCTTCTTGCCAAATGTTATAGAGAAACTCTTTTTGAGTATTAATACAAGTGCAGACAGAGATTCTAAGTTTCGTTCAATTTTAGTTATGTGTTCCCTATGTGTTTCCATTTCTATGAATTTCTTTATGTAATTCTTAAAGAGAGATTGACTGCAATTAAGTATCACATCTACTTTGATTATATTACACCAGGATTTCATTCAGTAAACATTTTTTCCTCTATTATTACTATGAGTAAAACAAGACCTGTGATCCGTGTGAATTACTGCTTTTTTATATCATGTTCAAGGGTGCATCTTCTACTTTTCTTCTACTGCAAACAAGGTGATACTTATCTATAATTGATACATGACTTTGTTTAATAGTTTTGTAAATATTTCTACCTCATTTATAATTGTGACTCGGATAATGAGATACAACCTATGTACTATCTTATTATTAATTTCATTTAAAGATCTTTTCTTAAAAAACTGAAGGTAGAAAAGGAACTCATAAAAACATTTCATTTAAAACCTTTGATGCTTGACATTATTCTTTTAGCCTTAGAATCAATCTCAGGACCAACATCTTTCTGGCACCGTTGTCAGGGATGCAGAAACAAAATCACTTTTCCCTGGGAGAACGACAAGGTAAATTTTGGTCTTTGATGCTGAAAAAAGATTAAATATGTGAGTAAGGCTTACTTTATCTTTCACCTGGTGACTCCACCGTAGATAAAATTGGCATTCGATCGAAAGAATACTAGGAAAAACCCGGACGAAAAGTAGACTACGCCAGTTTTGGATCCCGAAAGGTTGTTGAAACCAAAGGGATATATGAGACAAACTTCTGCATCGACAGGTAAGGTCCATCAACCTAGAATTACGCAAGCTAATGTCGAAATTCCCGTTGAAGAACAAACCCCTAAAGAAAATTTTAAGCAAGTTATTTCTACAGAAGCATCAATAAGTAAAATTGAAGTTAAACTTGAAACCCCAGAGGTAATTATTCCCAAAATAAATTTTGAGGTTGACTAGGCCAGCGTTGTTTCAATCCCCACTATCGTTAATACTCAGTCGATTCTTTCTCGTCCCGAAGTGAAATTTTTTGTTTCCCAAGATCTTGAAGATTATTTTCTATACCCAGATTCCTCCCCTATTACTTCCCCTATCTATACCTCGGGTAATGTTGAGGACTCGAGCTCAAGTTTTCCTTTTCTCCCTCATCTAGATCTTTCGTCTTCTCATGATCACTTTCCCAAAATTCATTCACAACATCCCGAAGTAGTCAAAATATCAGCAGATCATTTTTTTGAAGTTTTTGAAAATCTCATTTTTATCCCTCGAGTTATGTCTCCTAGGCTTTCAATGGTCGGTGTTGGAGGTGCTGGTGCTGGTGGTGCCAGAGGTGCAGGGGCTACTAGACAAGCTCAACCCCCTAGGATCTTTTCCAAGGTCTCCTCTAGATATTCTCCCTTAGTCCTCTCTATTGTCCTGCATAATTTTCCGAAAAATTACATGATGAACCTCCCCAAATTCATGGGAAATGGGATCTAACAACAACATAACATATAGGCTTTTTTTATCAATTTCTTGATATTCTTGGCATTGAGCATGAGGATGTTTACACAAGACTGTTAGTACATACTTTTGAAGGACAGGTAAGAATGTGGTTCAGAGGACTTCCAATAGGTTCTATACAATCATATGACGATCTAGAAACTTCCTTCCTAAGGCAATGGGGCGAGAAAAAGGATCATCTTTACTACTTAACCAAATTCGGAGCCTTGAGAAATAAGACTTATGAATCAGTCCTAGAATTTATCCAAATATTTAATAAGCTTTATCACTAAATCCCAGTTGAATTTAAACCTTCTCAATGAGCTACAAAAGTCACTTTTGCAGGGGCTTTTGATTTCGATTTCTCCCTACTTTTGAGAGAAAGGAGATCCACTACTTTAGCGGGGATGAAAGATGATACTATAGAAATTGAGTCCAATATGATGGAATCTAGGAAGTTGAAAACTAAGTTCGATATGGGAGCCAGAGAACCCGAGTGTTTTAAAGAAAATGTAGGACCCTCTGTATCTGGAAAGTCGGCAGAGGAAAAAATGGATGAGATGGCCAAAATTATTAAATATTTATCAAATAAAATTTCTAGGATGGAAATAGAGAAAGCCAAACCTAATCCATACGTTAGGAATCAATTCAGGAGAAACCCTAATCCTCATATACAACAAAGAAAAATAAAAAATGAGGATCAAAAGATTCAAGCTCCATTTAAAACTGAGAATTTCATGCAAAGAGATGAATTGCAAGAGTATGAGGAGTTAGAGGAAGATCTAAACAACCTCAGTGATGATGATCTTGAGCCTCACCTAACCAAGTAGGATTATGAGAAATCCTTAGACCCGGAATCTTTGTTTAATAATGACGAAAACATCAACAATCTGGGGGACTCTACATACAATGGCCTCGCTAACTCAATAATGGTTGAGCTTCAACATAAATATGATTTAAGGCCAAGAGAAAAATACTCTACAAGTATTCCACCGAAAAATATTTTATCATGAAACAAAGCAAGTGAGGCAGCAATCGCTAAACCACCAACTGAGATGCAAGCTTCGCGAATAAAGAAATTTGAAACAAAAGTAGTACAAACTAAGAAGCCATAAATTACAGAGGTTGAGCTTTCGACCAAGGAAATTGAAAAACCAATTGGGAATTTCAGTTTATAAAATGAAATTAATAAAATTAGAATTCCAATGCCTCTGGTTGAACTTTCTAGTAACTCGATCTATAAAAAACAAATCGCTAAATCAATAAATTTTTCTGATGTTGAAATTCAAGATGATGTTACCAATTTGCAGGATGAAAAACCTACAATCATGTTCGGGCCACATATTGAAAACAGTAAGGATTATTTCGCTCTGATCTATATTACATTAACTGTGCACGACCATTTACTTCACAATTTCATGCTAGACTCAAGAGCCTCACATAATTTAATGCCTAAAATTATCATGGAAAATTTGGGCCTTGAAATTACCAGAGCTTATCAAGATTTGTATTCGTTTGATTCTAGAAATGTTAAGTGTCTGGGTATGATTAAATATCTAGTTGTAAACCTTGCTTAGTTTCCTTTGAAAAGTATCCTTATGGATGTGGTTGTTGCTAACGTTACTTCCAAGTATGGTATGCTTATATCCAGATATTGGGGCGCCAAGTTAGGAGGATTAGTTTAGCTAGACATGACCTATGCTACAATTCCAATTGTTGGTGGACAATTCACTCGACTGCACAAAGAAACTAGACTGGCATATACTGTAAGTGACCCTCAAAACCCCAATAACTACCTAGTCTATGTTGTTGATCAGGACTTAGGAAAATGTATATTATCTATAGATGATGATTTCAAAGAATGTATAAAAGAAGAAAATCAAAAAACAAAAATTTCAAAAAAAAATATAAATGTTAAAGGAATGTGGAGAATTTTCTTCGATGGTGCTTCATCCTGCGAAGGAGCAGGATATGGAGATTTATTCGTGGCACAATGCGAGGAATATGTTATTCCCTTCTCTTACAGATTACAATGGGACATTGATTATACAAATAATGTTTGTGAGTATGAATCTTTAGTCTTGGTATTAGAAGCTGCAAGAAAATTAAAAATCGAGCATTTGATAGTTTATGGTGATCTCAATCTCATTGTAAAACAAATAAAAACGTAGTATCAAGCTAAGCATCCGAGATTGAGATCATATAGAAACTATGTCTAGGATCTTATAGAGAAATTCTTCTCATCCTTTAATATTCATTCAATTCCCAGGATGCAAAATCAACAAGCAGATTCTTTGGCCAAAGTTGTTGCGACCTTCATACCACCTACTGTTTTGAAAATAAAATATCACATCGAGATGAGACATAGACCTTTGATTCTGAAAAATGTTCAGCACTGGAAACTATTTGAAGATGATGAACAAATCAAACAGTTCTTGGAAATGGTTGGTGAGTTTTCTGAGATCCACATAGATCAATAAAATCAAAATGATCCTACTTGGATTATGCATGAAGGACAGAACCCAGAGAAGTTCCAAGATAAAATTGAAAATCACCACATGCTCTTACTTAAAAACAATTAAATTCCCAGAGGTATGATCCCCTTAGAAAGGTTGTTTGACCAGGATGATATACCATTGAATTCTACTTTGCAACCTCAACCCGAAGAAGTTGAAGATTGTAACGTAGGAACTAATGAAAATCCCAAAATTGTCAAAATATCAAAATATCTTATGGCACAAGTAAAGAGTAAATAAACTAAGTTACTTAAACAGTATAAAGATGTTTTTGCATGGTCTTATGATGATTTAAAAACTTATGATACTTTTTTTATTGAACACAAGATTCCCTTAAAACATGGTATTAAAACGAATAAGCTTAGACAGATAAACCCAATTCTTTTGTTGGTAATATAAAAGGAGGTTAAAAAACTCCTTGATGAAAAAATCATCGTTCCCCTCAAATACTCTGAATGGGTGGCCAATTTGGTCCATGTTACAAAGAAGAACGGTGAAATAAGACTATGTGTTGATTTTAGGAACTTAAATCGGTCTTCTCTTAAAGATAACTACATGCTCCCAAAGATGTGTTAGAAAAACAGGACCATGGAGCAATAAATTAAAACAAATGCGGAAACAAAACACAGAAGATACACAATACAAGAGAGACACGGATTTACGTGGTTCACCCAGTGTGGGCTACGTCCACCAGAGAAATTGCCAAATCCTTCCTTTATTATTATTCAGCAAATGAAGGGATACAACCTACAACTAAACCCGTTGTAACTTCCTCTTCTTTCTCTCACAGTCTTCTCTCTCAGAATACAATATTCTCCATCAACCATAGCCGCAATACATTTCCCTCATAAAAGAGGGTTGCCTTCTAGGGAAAAAAACCCTAACATAATCTCTACCATTAGATATGTGACCTTATAATGAACGGTCCAGATTTACAATGAAATTACAATATACATTTACAAGGCAATTTTTCCTTTGGGGGCTTCGCCCCCGAACCCCCGTTGGGGGCCCGCTTGCCCCCAGACCCTGCAGAGGAGGTACCCCCCCTCTGCACTCCCCTGCGTGGAAGATTGTACATACTTCTAGTGTGTAAATACTTCATGGGGTATAAACACGGCTGAAAGTAAAAGACCTCTGAATCAGGAAGATAATCAGGCTCCACAACCAACAATCTCCCACTTGGAGATTGATCTCAACAACTCTACCGCTGTTGTATATGTTGGACTCTGAACCTTCTTGGACCTAGAAAATTTCTCATCTTCATCTTCAATATTGAAGACCAACTGAAACTGAGCAGGAACTCAATTTCTCCCTGGTTACTCCCTTTGTTAACATGTTTGTAGGATTCTGGCTAGTGTGTATCTTTTCCAACTTCAAATGTCCATCTTCCAAGACGGATCGTATGAAGTGGTACCTCAACTGTATATGCTTAGTCTTCTAATGAAAGGTTGAGTTCTTTGCAAGGTGAATGGCACTCTGACTATCACAGTACAACATGTTGTTCTCCTGCTTCTTTCCCAATTCCTCCATAAACCTCTGTAACCAAATCATCTCTTTACTAGCCTCTGTAGCAGAAACATACTTTGCCTCTATTGTTGAAAGTGAAACAACCTTTTTCAGTTTCGAAATCCAACTTATTGTTGTTCCACCTATAGTAAAAACATACCCTGTGGTGCTCCTCATGTTGTCTTTATCACCTACCATATCTGAATCAACATATCCCTGTAGAAAAGTGTCTGAACCTCCAAAACATAATGCATGAGTAGTAGTACCTCTCAAATACCTAAGAATCCACTTTACTACCTCCCAATGTTCTTTACCTGGATTGTTCATATACTTGCTCACAACTCCCACTGCATGTGCAATATCTGGTCTTGTGCAAACCATTGCATACATCAAGCTGTCAAGTGTTGATGAATAAGGGACCCTGGACATGTATTCTATCTCCTCATGTGTCTTGGGACACATTTCCTTAGTTAATTTGAAATAGTTGGCCTAAGGTGTGCTAACTGGTTTTGCATTTTGCATTCTAAACCTCTCCAACACCTTCTATGTGTACTCACCCTGAGATAATGTCAATTTGCGATTTTTTTTGTTTCTTGTTATTCTCATGCCAAGGATTTTCTTTGCAGCACCCAAATCCTTCATCGCAAATGAATTGGATAATTTCTTCTTGAGCACATTTATATCCTGCATATTAGACCCTGCAACAAGCATGTCATCTACATACAATAGCAAGATAATAAAGCTTCCATTTTCTCGCTTTTTAAAATAAACACAGTGATTAGAATGACATCTACTATAACCCTTCTATGTCATAAACTTGTCAAACTTCAAATACCACTACCTTGGAGCTTGCTTTAGGCCATACAATCTCTTCTTAAACCTGCATACCAAATTCTCCTTCCCTTTGACCTCATACCCCTGTGGCTGCTGCATATAAATCTCTTCCTCCAAATCCCCATGGAGAAAAGCTATTTTTACATCTAACTGTTCAAGATGAAAATCTTATACTACCACAAGACTTAAAATAGTCCTAATTGAAGTCATTTTAACAACAGGAGAAAATATTTTATCAAAATCTATACCTTTCTTTTGTGCAAACCCCTTTACAACAAGTCTAGCCTTGTACCGCTTTTCTCCTCCATCTTCTT
>ML794621.1:166911-194290 GCA_009831015.1 Picea engelmannii
CCCACCTTCTGACATCTTCATATTAAATAATCTCTTCATTAGAAATACCTTATTGGACACCGAGGGTTTTTCATACAATTTGGCCAATGCGTCCATCAAACCCTTCGTTGTCTTTTCTTTGGAAATATTGAAAGCCACCGATGTTGTTAGGCTCAGTCGTATCGTTCCTAGAGCCTTTCTGTCAAGAATCTCCCATTCTTCATCCTTCATGGTCATCATCTTCTTTGCTACTCCACCCAATGGTAGGAATAGATCCTTCTGATATAAATAATCTTCCATCTGCATCTTTCATAACTGGTATTTTTGACCATTAAATTTCTCAACCCTAAACTTTCCATCTTCCGACATTGCTCCCACTCGAACTAGGAACCCTCTTTTCCTGCGAGTTACCTTTCACTTTGATACCAGTTTTTAGAAAAATAGGACCGTGGAGAAATAAAATAAAACAAATGTGGAAACAAAACACAGAAGATACATAATACAAGAGAGACACGGATTTACGTGGTTCACCCAGTGTGGGCTACGTCCACCAAAGAAATTGCCAGGTCCTTCCTTTATTATTATCCAGCAAATGAAGGGATACAACCTACACAAAAACCCATTGTAACTTCCTCTTCTTTCTCTCACAGTATCCTCTCTCAGAATACAATATTCGCCATCAACCATAGCCACAATACATTTCCCTCATAAAAGAGGGTTTCCTTCTAGGGAAAAAAACCCTAACATAATCTCTACCGTTAGATCTGCGACCTTATAATGAACGGTCCAGATTTACAATGAAATTACAATATACATTTACAAGGAATTTTTTCCTTCGGGGGCTTCGCCCCCAAACCCCCGTTGGGGGTCTGCTTGCCCCCAGACCCCCTAGCCGGGGGGATAGCCCCCTCGGACCCCGCAGAGGGGGTACCCCCCCTCTGCACTCCCTCGAGTGGAAGAGTGTACATACTTCTGGGGTGTAAATACTTCATGGGGTATAAACACCACTGAAAGTAAAAGACCTCTGAATCAAGAAGATAATCAGGCTCCACAACCAACAAGATGGACCATGTTTTAGAGAAGGTAGTGGGGGCTAACATAATTTCTATGATTGATGGTTTCTCGGGATATAATCAGATCTTTGTTCATGAAGATGATAGAGAAAATATTGTGTTTACTACTCCATGGGGAACCTTTATGTATGATAAAATGCCTTTTGGTTTGATGAATGCAGGAGTAACTTTCTAGGGAGCAATGGATATTGTGTTCATCGATGAGAGAGACAAGTTTTTTGTTATTTATCTAGACGATCTGACAGTTTTTTCCAATTCTGATGCATAACATTCGATGCACCTCAGATAGACTTTTGAAAAGTGCAGAAAATTTGGTTTGTCTCTTAACCCTAAAAAAAAACACTTTTCCATGCAAAAGGTAAACTTTTAGGTCATATAGTTTCAAAATATGGAATCAAGGTTGATCCTAAACGAGTTGTGGCTTTTGACCTGATTATATTCCTAGAAATAGAAAAGAGATTCAATCTTTTTTAGGTAAGATCAATTTTTTGAGGAGATTTATTCCTAACTTTGCTAAAATAATCAAATTGATTACAGATATGCTAAAAAGGGACAGCGAAGTAAAATGGACTGCAGAAACCAAAGCGTCTTTCGAGCATGTTAAGAAAGTTATAGGAGAAGCACCAGTATTGGTAAGTACAGACTATACAAAAGAATTTTTAATCTTCTCTTTTTCTTCTGAACATATTGTTGCAGCGGTGTTCCTTCAAAAGAACGAAGAAGGATTCGAACAACCAATATCATTTTTCAACAAAAGTCTCAAAGATGCAGAGCTAAGGCATGATATTCTTAAAAAACAATATTATGCAATGGTGAAGGCTCTCAAAGATTTCAGAACATATGTCTTGCACTCCAAAATAATTTCTTGTGTGCCAACGAATGCAATTAAAGATATCTTGGTTCATCCAGACAGTGATGGAAGAAGAGGTAGATGGTTGGCTAAAATTCAAGAGTTTGATCTAGAAGTGAAACCAACCAAGCTAGTGAAAGGCCAAGGTCTGGAAAGGCTATTGGCCAAATCAAATTGCAGAGTGCTAGGAATAAATAACTTCGAATCACATGATTTTCTTATAGATATAGAGGAAATAGACGATCAAGCACCTATAATTCAGATTGAAGACAAGTTTTCTTCCTCTGCTTGGTACCGTGATATTGTTACATACCTCCTTACTCTTCAATGCCCAAATGACATGACTCCTTATAAAGCGAGAACTTTAAAACTACATGCAATTAAGTATTGCAATGTTGATGGAAAGTTGTACTGGAAAGACCCTCTGGGTTTCTTGTTATGTTGCCTGACAGAATCTGAAACAGAAGGTGTCATTGATGAATTTCATGAAGGAGTATGCAGAGGACATCATGCCTGGAGAGAAACAGCTTACAAGATCTTAAGGGTAGAATATTATTGGCCAAAGTTATTTATTGATGTAAATGCAAGTGTCGGAGCTTGAAATTCATGCCAATTGTTCGTTAGTAAGAAAAATCTCCCTACCTTACCTTTAATTCTAGTGAAAGTTCAAGCTCCTTTGCAACAATGGGGCCTATAATTCATTGGAGAAATTCATCCGCAATCAAGTGCTCAACATAGATGGATTCTAACTGCTACTGATTACTTTACTAAATGGGTTGAAGCCATTCCAACTCGGAATGCTACAAATTCGGTAGTGATAAAAATTTTGGAAGAAAACATCCTGGCGAGATTCGGTTGTCCTAGAAAGATAGTTATTGATAATGCTTAGGCTTTTAAATCTATGGCAATGATCAATTTCTATCAGAAATACAATATTATTTTAGGTCATTCTACATCTTGTTATCCTTAGGGAAATGGGTTGGCCGAATCATCTAACAAGAGTTTGATGACTATAATAAATAAATAAATTGACAGAAAATAATAAAAAATTGGCATATTCACTTAAAGTACGCCTTATGAGAAAACTGAATTGGCACCAAGAAATCTATAGGTACGTCTCATTTCCAATTATTTTATGGTACTAATGTTATCCTTCCTATTAATCTTTCTCTTCATGTGATGAAACTTTGGCAGGATGCAAATGAAGAGCCAAACGATGTTACGAGAAGAATGAATCAAATCATCAAAGTTCAACATAATAGAGTAGAAGTGGATGATAAGCTTCAAAAGTACCAAGATAATATGAAATCCCTTTTTGATAAAAAAAAAAAAAAAAAAAAANAAAGTGAAATACATGGAATTCTTACTGACAATTTAGTTTTTAAATGAGAAGCTAGAAAAGAAGATGCAGGGAAACATGGAAAATTCAATCATATTTGGTTTGGATCATTCAAAATTGCAGTTGCTGAGGGAAAAAACTTATTCTCACTGGAAAATATTGATGGAGAAATTCGTGACGCTCCTATCAATGGGAGTTATTTAAAACATTTCTTGCAGTAGTTACATTTTAGATTTCCATTGTATATATCGGATTGGATTGACATTGTCATTTTAATTTTCAATTGTTCTTTTCTTTTTGTAAACTACCCAAGTCATTTGATTATCTGTTGTAAATATTTTCAATAAATTTATGATTGCTTGATATCATTGAAATGAAAAAAAAAAAAAAAAAACATATGTATCACATATCATTCTATTCCACGGGATTTTCTAACATTTTGCATTTTATTCCTCTTGCAGAATAGATCTTGTTGAACAGGAGACGAGGTTGAATAAAAATTCGAAACTCATTTTTCAAACATTTGATTTCTCTAAAAACAGGTGATAAAATAATAATCTTCCTTTATGAAAATTCAAAAGGAAAATAAGGTATGAGTTCCTACTCTTCTTATAGTTCAAATAAAATTTTAAATGAATGTGAAGGAAGTTTTTTCTCATGATAATATTATCACCTGAACTAAGAATCGGAGAGGTATAAAATTACAACTTAAAGTGTCGTGTTGATAAATTTTAAATCCATCTCTGAAATAAAAATAAAATATAAATAAATAAACTCGAAAGAAGTCTGAACTAAATACACAAACTTGTGTGGGATTAGGACATTTTGTGTCAAATCCTTTGAATCCTCAATTTGGTTATTTTACCTATCCCCAAGTTCCTACCCACTTCATATTTTCTTTATCCTTTCTTAGTCTTCATAGAAAGAAAGAAACTTACCTTGGATCTGAGAACTTAAAAACATATTTTCAAAACAAGATTAGGCGAAAATCTTTGTGTTCCTTTGATTTTAATTGAAAAAAAATAGGTCTAGGATAATCCTAATAATTTTCTCTCTTCTATCAAACTTTAAACTGACTAATTCTCTCAAGGTTGATCCCTGAAAGATTAATATCCCCTGAAATTTTTTCCTATAGGCAAAGGTGTATTGAAAATTGGAAGAAAGTTAGTTTCAAATTATTCTCAAAATTGTGACAGACCTTCTTTTCAAAATTTTAAACAGATATCATCCCTTGTTTGTTACATACCGATTGATTTCCCCCACTTCAAAATATTAAAATATAAGACAAATGGTGAAAGGAAATTCATAATTTGATTGCCCCCATCTTGTCCAAAAGAGATGATGAAAGGAAATTCATATATTGATTTCCCTAATCTCAGCGAAATGCAAAAGTGTTAATTGAAGTGGTGAAAGGAAATTCAATGGGAGAAATAGATAACGGGTACGGAACAGGCTCACTGGCAGTGAAACAATATCTATGATATTTGTAAGGTTGTCAAACATATCCATATATCATACTATGTTATCTAGTTCTCTTTTTGGCGATATTTACATCCTGAACCAACTAGGGATTCCCTAAATAAATATATACATATGCTTAACCTTGAAGCGAACAAAGTCGGTTGGAGTTGATATTTTAGATAAAGTTATTTTGATTATCTTAAACAATTCTGAAATCAGTTTTAGGAAAGGGAAAATTTAAATAGCCTAACTTGAGATCAATCATTAAGTATGTTTTGAAGGTTTTTGAGATCTGGTTAAGTTTGTTTTTCTATGTATGATTAATTCTTAAATAAAACTAGAAAATGTTTTTCAACAATCAATAATGACTCCTTTTACCCAATAAAGGAACTTGGTCTATTGTTCTTTCGTGCCTCACAAGGAGCCACAATCTCTAGATGGAGCCTATGTTGGAACATGCATAATTTTGAGCTTTTGAACTTTAGATTTTGCCAATTAGAAATAAAGTTTTACCCAAAAAAGAAAAAACCTTAGAGCATTATTCTGGGAATTCAACCTTCAGAGAATTTATATCATGCTACATCCAAAACTCCCGAACATTGAACCGTCGAAGTACTTAATGATAACTCAATGTTTAAAACATGATTAATTGAAACATAAAAGTGATTAATAAGAGATTAAATTCTCCATGAATTTGACCTTCGGGAGATTTCTACCCTCTTACATTCAAAACCTATGAACCTCGAACCGTTGAATTGTTAATGACATTTATGATTGGATAAAGTTAACGATTTGAATAATTATTGTGATTTTCCAAGTGATAAATTCCATCAGAATTTTTAATAATATCTATGAAAACATATCTATACGAAGATCGATAGATTTTATAAAGCTCTTCGAATTTCAAAATCATTTTACCATTTACAATTAAAAAAAATTCATTCAGTGAAGATCTTATAGACTTCTCTTATTACAGGCAGGATAATCTTATTTCCTTAAGGATTATGGCTCCACGAAAAGTTGCAAGGAAGCTCGATAGACTAGATTTCATAATCTATCATAATGCTAAACCAATTTGGAAGCCTGATAAAATAAGAAGTGGCAGGGAAGGGATAAATAGACAGAAATGGGAGCAAGAATGCACAACAGCACAAACCTTCCAGAGTATTAAGTCTCCAAAGTGAGATATCTGGCACCGTGTGTCCTTTTGATTTAGATGGCTAAGATTTACTTCGGGACTCCAGGCTGCGGGCATTCTGAGATGCATAACAGCACAAACCTTCTGGAGTGTCAGATCTAATGACACGTATCCACTTCAATCAATGGTACAGATGAACTTCGGGATTCGAGCCTTTGGAAGTTCTCGCTTCATGCATCTGTCTTTCTTTCGAAGTGGTTATCTTTCAAAGTGCAGGATCTCATGCCACATGTCCACTTCAATAAACAGTCTAGATGAACTTCAGGCTTAGGGCCTTCGGAAGTTCTCACTTCATGCATCCATCTTTATTCCAAAATGGTTATCCGACGGAGTGCAGGATATCCTGCCACGTGTCCACTTCAATTAACGGTACAGATGAACTCTAGGCTTCATAACTTTAGGATTTATTTACTCAACACTGCTTGCTTCCTCCCAGAATACGAGATCACCGAATACGGGGATCGTCTGACACATGTCCTATGTTTGGATCGATGGAAAGGAATTGCATGAAGTTTTCTCTATCTTCTCTACATGTGAACAAGAGCTGTGACTTCAACTTAACCTTTGGGTGCTTATCTCACTTTACAATATCGATAGTCATGTTTTAATGGACCGTCGAGATCAGCGACCAAGAACGATTGTGAGGGGTGAAGTTGTGCGAGGTTTAATTTCGGAGGGTGATCCAGCAATTTAAACCACATTTTTCTCTCGGGGTTACATGGCATCACTAGGTTCATTGAAGGGAGAAAGGAGGGTTACCTCAAAACCACTTCCTCATGCTCCTGCAAAATAGAAAAGTATAAAGGGACTCAACACCTACCCTCCACCCACTCTACCTTTCACCCTCCAGTCTGTCACACTCGCTACACGTCACTTACCCCGTATATCCCTACCACCTACATCCTCACATCCACTCATCCCACCTCCTTATTGGACACTTGTCTCCACATCATCCTATTTGTGAACTGTTACTCTTCCCCATAATTGTTAGCCATCCCATAACGAGCCAATGCTAAGCTACTTGTCCAATTACCACCTCCATATCTTCAACTGCAATTATGTATCCTGGTAAATGCATTCAAAGGGATAGATGGCAACGGAATCAGATGGCAAAGACAGTAAGCCAATGATTGTGGTGGCCTTAGTGGAAATGTGTATCCAGTTCAAAGAAAAAAGGAAAACGAGTGCATCTGCGATCAAATGAAGAGACAGAGGAAGCTCCAACAAAAATCAACAATATTTGCATGTTGTTATTTTATTCGGATGTATTCTAATTTTAGTCATATATTGTGGGAATTCCAACGGTTTTCAGTTGAGATAATTTTTGTATAAATAGATAGATTTTAGATCTATTTCGGGCTGCTTCTTGTCAAATGTTATAGAGAAGCTCTTTTTGAGTATTAATACAAGTGTAGACAGAGATTCTCAGTTTCGTTAAATTTGAGCTATCCGTTCCCTATGTGTTTCCATTTCTCTGAATTTATTTCTGCAATTCTTGAAGAGTGATCAATTGCAATTTAGTATTACATCTATTGTGATCATATTACACCAGGAGTTCATTCATTAAACATGTTTTCCTTTGTTTTTACTATGAGTAAAACAAGACCTGCAATCTGTGTGAATTACTGCATTTTTATATCATGTTCAAGGGTGCATCTTCTACTTTTATTCTACTGCAAACAAGGTGAGACTTATCTGTAATTGATACCTGACTTTTTTTAACAGTTTTGTAAATATTTCTACATCATTTGATATTATAATTGTGACTCAGATAATGAGATACAGCCTCTGTATCGTCTTATTATTAATTTCATTTAAATATCTTTTCTTAAAAAACTGAAGGTAGAAACGGCACTCATAAAAACATTTCATTTAAAACCTTTGATGTTTAACATTATTCTTTGAGCCTTAAAATCAATCTCAGGACCAACACTTACTCTGACATTAGAAATCCCACAAGGGACGAACTTGTGCATAAGAACTCCATGGATAAATCTATTGAGGATACCAACCAAGGGACCTATTCCCAAGGGGATTCTTTTTCTTTTCCTTTCTTCGGAAATGTCGGTTCCCCCTTGATGGTCACTTTGAACATTCCTAGGTTGAATGTAGGATTATCGGTTTGGTTGTGAACCACTTTGAATGTCCTTGATGGTTCTCAAATAATAACCTTATTTCACGAGCATCGAATTATCATTGATCATTTACCTGCTTCATTAGAAAATTCTACTTCTCCTCCTTCTCCTTCCTCTGGTGAAATTATAGCTACTAGTAACCAAAAGTCTAAGAGGAATAGAAAGAGGAAGAGTAACAAAAATAAGTCACCAACCTCTGTTAGTCATGTTGGCGACCTTCAACCATCCTCTACAAGTCATGATCATAATGAAATTCCAGTCACTATGAGTCATACTGGCATCAATTCACTAGCCTCTAAAAGTCATGTCGGGATTGTAAGTTCAGTCACTATTGGTCATACTAGAATCAAGTCACCGTCCTCTGCAAGTCATGTTGGAGACCAACCCCTAGCCTATGCAAGTCATGTTGGGCGCATAATTCCAGCCATTTCTATTCATATTCGCATAGGTTCATCATCCTCTATGAGTCATGTTGGAGACCAACACCTAGCCTCTCCAAGTGATTATTAGGGCACAAGTTCAGTTACTGCAAGTCATATTGGAAATATATCACCAATCTCTATGAATCATGTTGGAGACTAGCACCTAGCCTCTGCAAGTCATGTTGGGAGAAAGAAAGAAACCAACCTCTGCTAGTCATGTAGGGTGCATGAGTTCAGTCATTTCTAGTCATATTGGAGTTAACTCACCAACCTCTACTAGTCATGTTGGAAACATGTTGTCATCCACTGCGATTCATGTTGGGGGAAACCCACCAACCATTGAAAGTCATTCTAGGGGCATCGATATTATTGAGAAACCTATGCGAATAGGATGTAAGCCTAAGCTCTCTTTTAATCTTTGCGAGGGATATCACCTTACTCATCTATGCCCTAGTATTACAATGGTACTAAGAGTGTGGTCCTTGTTTGAAGTCCCTTCTAGCCCTGAGTCACCTTCAGTTTCCCAATAATTGTTTCAATCATTGGTTGATAAAGTGTTCATCCTGATCTAATCTTTGGTTGATCCCACTCTTGTTTTGGGGGGTGATGCATCTCTTGATCATTTTTTGTCACAACTTATTCAACCAGTCGTCGAGAAAGTTGTTGAGTCGATGCAATCTTTGGCCAATCCCAATATTAGTTTGGGGATTGATGCATCTATCAACTGTGTCTTTAGCATTTCCAATTCAGTACCTTCTGAGCAAGGGGGCATTCCACTCTCATTGAGTGTTCTCCCTCCAAGTCCTAGGATGGTTTCCTTTAATTGGAATGATCTTGTTGACCCTCACCTTCCTTCTTCTTCACCCTTCCAAATAATGGTTAAAGATAATCCAAAATGTATTTAGTGATGTATTATAGATGAAGGATCATTTGCAAGTATTTATCATCCTCGACTTGGCAATATTTGGGTTCTCCCAATCTTTTGTTAGCTACCAGTGAGTTGTTGTCTTTGACAAAAAACCTAGTGAGTATTTGGGGATTCTTCCTCAGTTTCTTATCACGTTAGGTGGGAAAACTATTCTAGTCAATATTTTAGTGGTGCAAGGCCCTTTATATTTCAATATGGTTCTAGGGCATGATTATATGTATGCTATGAATGTTGTGGTGTCTATGCTCTTTCATGTGATGCATTTTCCTCACAATGGAAGCATTGTAAATATTGATCAACTTTCATCTAATAATTACCATCATAGTTTGGCTTTAGCTCATATTTCTCCTTTATATGTTCCTAGTGTTCGAGTAGACTCTTCCCATCCATGGGTGAATTATGTGACATCTTATCCTCAGTATTCAATTTCTCCTAAGATGGTATCTTTATAGTCATGTTTTCCTTCTCGAGACAAGGTCTCGAAAATTAATTAGGTGTTATATTCAATGGGGTCACGTGAGCTCTTTATTTACCCTATTGGTTCGAGTGATCTTGGGTTTTCTTTTGAGTCTAATATTATTGTTTGTTATACCTCGAGCCCTGGTATTGGTGAGTCCTTGAGTCCTAGTTCACGCCATTTCTTGGATCTTGAATTTCCTTCGAATGAGGCTATCCTTTAATCTATGATTACGGACTTTCAACCTCTTCCTAAACTGGAAACTTTACAGGTGGTTATCGAAGAAACACTTGGCCTGAACCTAGAAATGGGCCCTACCTGGAGAATTACTATGCATAGGTTGTGTTAGCACATGATATTTACTGAAGTACAGCATTAGTCTTTGCTAGTCATGTGGTAATTTCTTCTTCTAGGAGTAAGTCATTTAAAATTTCATAGTTTTAGAGTCATATTTTATGATTATAAATAAAGGTGCTTGATTTTAACCTTGGGTCTAAAGTTGATCAAAATACATTTTCAAGTCTTAGTGTTATAAGGGTGATTTTCATCATTTGTAAAGAAGGAAAGGTATCAAATTCATTTCCTTTTTTCATTAAAACACAATGTGTTGCAAACTAGTTAAAGGAACTATGAACTCACTATGGTTAGATTGTCATCATCTTGCTTGAGTAATATTTACAGACTTTGAAGATCAAAAGTTTCATTTGATTAATGGATTCATGAGCTGCAAAGGATTTGTGGTAATTTCCTATTAATCATTTATTATTGTTCAAGCACTCTTTAATCTATCTTTCTGAAAGGATCTTTGTTATGTGGATATTATTCTTTTTGTTTACCTTCTATTCTTCTACTCATCCTTGCATAAGCCTTTTTTCTGGTAGGCAGCATGATTTCCTTTGATCTGCAAAATGTTATGACTCCATGCCCAATAGAATGTATTTGCAAGAAGTTTGTTTCCCTCCCTTTTACTCTTCTCTTGTTGATCAACCAAGTATAACCCGTTTTAATCATTTAAATCAAATTGGTAGTGGGATTATCCTTTACAGTCTGAGGGTGACTCTCAGTGCTAACATTTTTGAAGTGTTTTCTGGGGACAAAGCTGAAGATATTCCCTGGGAGAATGACATAGAATAGATCCATCTCTTGATGGTAGACAGGAGCACGACACTAGTTTGATTGTAATCTTCTACCTGGTGACTCAAGCTTCATCCAAGATTAATCTATTGGCAACTTCACTGGTTTGAAATGGACAAGATACTTTCTCATAGGTATGCATTTTGTGATTTTTCAAATATATCTAGTTTTCCAAACCTTGTGCCTGATAGAAGTGAATGGGAAGGTCATCTTCCTAGGTTTAGAGGAGAATATTGGGAAGTGTTAGTTGAGTTCTTATTAGATTTTCACGAGTGCATGCTTAAATTGAAGTTATACATGAATATGTCATGATCAAGTTGTTTAGATACTCTCTGGAGGGAAAATCATGTGAATGGTGTAGATCTCTTCCAATTGCCATTGTTAATTCTTTGAAATATTTTCATAATGTCTTTCATTCATTTTGTAAAGAGAAATTTTTAGATGACTTCATTTATCCAGAGTGTTTTCATGATTTTGATTAGTTGTATAAATGATTTGACAGTCATCAAGAGTATGCTTGTGTTGAAGAATATGTTGCAGTAGAAGAGACTTTTCATGATGATCAAGAGGTTGATACTCTTCAAAATGATATTATTTCTCATGGATATGGAGTAGAAGCAAATAAACAGGTTTATGAAAGTTCACCTGTTATAATTGTTTTTTATTATTATGAATCTGAAGATGTGTTTTATCTAGCTACAAATCACGTGGATCATTTGTATTTTGGTCAAATTACACTTCCAATCAGTGAAACCAGCCTACAACAACCTTCATTTTTGTAGAAAAATGAAATTGGTAGCAATTAAAAAATTGGGCATATACAAAAACAATCCAATCTTCAGCTAGAACAACAAGAAAATATTTTTCTTTATGAATTTCAAGACCCTATCATTGATTATCTGGAGTCTTTGAGAAGTGCATATGTCAAACCATTCTTTATTAGTGGATGTTGGTTATGTTGTCTTTTCGAACTGCACTTTTCTATGCCATGGATTTCTTCTTTTTTACGATCTAGATCAAGAGTTTCACCAGTTAATCAGTTCCTTGCATGGCTTCATTGGAAAACTAATTATACTTTATCAAGCAGCAGTTCAACTGATTAGGTGTAGGATGAATAAGCTTGACACTTGAGACTTTTGGTTTGCAGTTGGTTTTGTTTTTAGTGGGTTAGTGTAGGAACATATAAATAAGCTCACTCCATGAGCATTTGATTTTTCAGCAGTAGTGTTTTCAGCTTGTGCATATTTCAGAGTGGATTTGATTGCAGTGAGTTTAAAGTACCAATTTCAGTTTGCAGTATGTTTGGTTGCAAGAAAGATCTTGGTTTATGCCCAATGGATAAGGCACTCGAACTGCAGAAGTTCTTGGAGCCTCACAGGGAGGCCTCCATCATCTGTGGAGTCAATGTTATCACATGATATGTATTGAAGCACATCATTAGCATTTTCTAGTCATGTGGTAATTGCTTCTTATAGGAGTTAGTCATTTAAAATTTCATAGGTTTAGAGTCATATATTATGATTATAAATCAAGGTGCTTGATTTTAACCTTGGGTATAAAGTTGATCAAAATACATTTTCAAGTCTTAGTGTTATAAGGGTAATTGTCATCATTTGTAAAGATGGAAAGGTATCAAATTCATCTCCTTTTTTCATTAAAACACAATGCACTACAAACTAGTTAAAGGCTCTACAAACTCATAGTGCGTTGCAAACTGTCACATACTACCACTTTCGGCACTGTGAACTAGTGTTGGCACTGCAAACTGTTAAATGTGTATGCGTTGCTAACCCTCTGTAGTATTAAAACCCATTGTTTTGGTGTTCTAAACCCTGGTCAATAGTATTATCTCAGGTTCATCCTACAACCTCATTTTGCAAAAAAAGATTAAAACCCATTGTTTATTATGCATTATGAATTGTTTATTATAACCTTGCAACACAAATTGCATGCTACAAACTAGCATTGTGAACACTCTATCTTTTGATTGACCAAACCCTTGTCAAATTTGAAATATCTCTAAGGCTCGGGCTTTAACCAGTTGCTATAGGTTCCCTCTCAGACATGAAAAATATTGCCAGTCCTTCATAAATCCTATTTCAATTGCGCTATAGATTGACGTTGTGAACTAGTGTTGGTGTTGAAAACCCTCTATTTATATAGAGTTGTCTATTTTGCTTGTCTACATTTTCACTCAGAGTGAATTGTTGTCCCTTTTATCATTCCTACTTGCATTTTCTCCACTACATATCATTGATGTGTATAAATACATGTGAACCCTTAATATGTCAGCTCTGTAATCAAACCCTAAAATCCATGTTTTACTCTATATTTCACATAGAAATTGTCATAAGAGGTTACAGGAGGTTTTTAAGATAGAAATTATGGACAATGAGCAAAGAAAGAAAATCCACAAGGGGGGAGAGATTGTGAGAATTGAACCATGTGTTTTTTTGTCATGGTTTTTGCATGCAGTTACAACACTAAGTGGTGATCTTGGATTTTGAGTTAAACCTAGCACCTTTTATATTTTATCCAAAGTTATTTTCATTAATCAGAAGTTGTACCAAGTTTATCATAGGTTTTGAAGGATTTTTCCATGGTTTTGGAATCATTTGAGTTGTTTTGGTACGAAATAGACTGCTACAGGAAATTTCACAGCATCTAAACTCACTAGCATTGTGAATTGGTAATTTGGGACAGTTTGTAGCAATTAGCACACAGTAGAATCTTATTTTAATTATAAATTTTGAATCACGATCTAGGTTCTTTTGAAATTTGGTGTGGAGGAAACACATGATGTGTTTGACTTGCTGACAAAAAATCATCCCAACCCATTTCGTATTTTTGGAGAAAAGATAAAAACATCACCTACAGGAAAGTTCGTAGTGCATGCTTTCAAAGGTGTTATGAAATCTAACAGTATGACAAATACAAGGTATGGGAGGGATGTCAGTTGTCAAGGAGGGTTCAAATAAATTCTCAAAGATAAATTAGATGTTAAAGGACACCTGCACCTAATATTTAGCTCCATTAAAACCTCATGTAGTGAGTTGGCAATAGATTTATTAATGACTTCCAACAACTTCCTAAAATTTAGCAGTTTGATGGATTTTTGTCTTTTTTACTGTTGCCACCTATATCCAAGGCACAGAATCCAATGAAAGACATGGGTTGCGACCTCCTAAGAATATTTAGATGTTATTTTATATTTAATGAAGAAGGGATCTCTTGGAGGAGGGGATTTCATGACTAGAGAGAGCTTGAGAGAGTTGCACGGGTAGTTTATTTGTGTATTTGTAAGCTTGAGGGCATGTGTTGTAGGCATTTTTTCCATTAGAGATTCATGAAAGTTGTGATACCAGAATGTTTTTCTCTTGTTTCCATTATTTCTGATCATCTTGCTTGAGCAATATTTATAGACTTTGAAGATCAAAAGTTGTCTTTGGTTAATGGATTCATGAGATGTAAAGGATTTGTGGGAATTGCTTGTTAATCATTGATTATTGTTCAAGCACTCTTTAATCTGTCTTTCAGAAAGGATCTATGTTATGTGAATATTCTTCTTTTCTTACCTTCTATTCTTCTACTCATCCTTGCATCAACATTTTTTCTGGTAGGTAGCATGATGATCTGAAGAATGTTATGACTCCATACCCAATAGAATGTATTTGAAAGTAGTTTGTTTCCCTCCCTTTTACTTTTCTCTTGTTGATCCACCAAATATAACATGTTTTAATCGTTTAAATCAAATGGGTATTGGGCTTATCCTCTAACAGTCTGAGGGTGACTCTCGGTGCTAACAGGCCGCAAGGTTGTGCAGTACTTTGTACATTTTATACTTTTATGGTTTTCAAGTTTTGTATTCCATAGTACATGTTATTATCATATGTTTCTATATTGGATTTATTAACTTCTAGGTGAGTGTTGTTGGTATTATATAGGATTTTGGAAACATTTTATTTAGTACCATTTTGTCCTATTGATCCTTTCTAATAGGTAATGATCTTGAAACTAGAATATAGTTTAGATTTTCCCCTCCATGCATTTTTTGCATTATTTGTTTCTTGGTTCATTTTTCCTAGTTAGGATCGACCCCATTGAGTTGCGACACAGAACCTTATTTGTTGTTTATAAGTGTTGCAATTCACATGGTAGAGCCTGTCGTTCATGGGTGCCCTATTTATAACCTTGTTTTTAGTTTGGCACCTATGTTGAAGTATTGTCATAGGCTTGAGATCCTTATTTAGTCCTACCATGACTTTGCGTTGAAGCCTCATTTCTTCTTCTCATTCTTATTCTGTCTATTTCCCAGCAGGGCTCTCATTTTTTTGTTAAGTTGTAACTTCATTGCATCTTTACCACTTGCACTTTTGAACCTAATGTCGGCTTCAGTTTGTTGTTGATTAGCCCCTTTCTTATGCATTCTCATATGTTACTAGCCTTGCAATCTTTTACTTTGTGACTTAACACATATATCCCTAGAGGAAACATTCCCTCAAGTGTCCATATCCTGCACGTGTTTCATTTCATTGAGCATAGGTATGTTCCTTGCGCTTGGAACTAGTTTTCTTTCCTACGACACACATTTCCTCCATTGTACTTTAGAATTATTTTATTATTTCTGAGGATTTATAATATGAAAAAGATGAAAAAATAAAATAACCAAAAAGACTGTGGAAAAGAGTCTTCTTTTCAGTCTTTGGCAGCAATCGAGTCACCTTTGAACAAAGCACAAAGTTTTGAGTCCATGTCTCAACAGTTTGGGTTTAGTATGGCTTTAGGAAACTGAAACAGTTGCACATATTTTTACTCCTCCAGCTCGTTATTCTTCCAATCACTATGGAGAGTCTCTCGATGCCTCCTACATCACAAAATTATGTCAATGTTCATTTTGCATTCCATCCTACCTAAGTCACTCTATCATGTGTTGTTATTTTGTTCAAAGGAAGTTTAGTATGTGTTGCTCATTCCTCATAATTCTTAGAATCACAAGCATATTTTTCTTATACTCATGTTAGTATGGAAGGCCTTCATTGAATTCATATTGGCAAGTAATCTCTTAACGACTATGACAAATTGCTCTGATATTTTGAGCTATAGTTACACCCTGGCCCTATTTACATCAATGATAGGTGACCTTGTGCTTAGCAGATGACATTTCATCATTGGTCATTGACTGAGTGGTTTCCCTTGTGTTTTAAAGAAAGAAAATTATTCACACATTGGGATTCTTTCAATACCTTGGATTCCATTTGTCCCCATTAGTGGTTTCCTTGCCTATGTTAACAGTTTTCATTATTAGTTGTTATTCATAGATTAAATTTCATGCACTATTCCATTTGGTGCATGCAAGAGACGTACTTGGTGGTGGGTCCTTTCAATATTTTTGTTTGATTTCTTCCAAAGATTTGGCCTTCTATTGTTCCTCGTGTTGGATGATGGGGGATTCCTTAATTCCTTCCTTCTAGAAAATCACTTCCTATCAACTTCAGCACATCTTGCTTTGGAATAGGGATTTAAAGTCTTTATTAGTACCTTGGGGCTTGAAATCATCAGTGGTAAGCTCCCTCACTATTGACAGTGGGCATACATAAATGTCCTTTGATTAATAGATTCTACAAGTGTTTGACTTTGGGTCCTTTATTCACACTTACTAGAATGTGCTAGGTACCTTGATGTCCATTATCATTATCGGTGGGTTGTCTCACATTTGTTAATAGTATACATCAATGACTAATAATCAAATGGTGTCTCATTGTGTTCAACTTTAGCACGTCTATTCACATAGTGAATACTTGTACCATTGGTGGTTGATTTGAAGACCTCGGGTCTATAGTAGAATCACCTATTTTATGTTGATACTTGAGTTGTGTTGGATAGTACCACTTCCATTCATGACATAAGTACTTGTGGGGGATCAATTTGTTCAGTTCTTGTTTCCAGATATTCTCCTTTGATTCTGAGATATAGATCCACTGTGTATCTCTTTCGTGGCTATGATCTCTTTCGACATGGATCCACTCTGTATTAATTTGTGTGTCCATGATCATTGCTTCTATGTATACATTCTTCATGGATCCGCGGTGTACTTGATTTGGCAGCCATGCTTTTATCACTCCTAATCATGGATATTCACACCTCGATAAGAGAGTATTATTACTTTTTTTATGTTGTAGGTTATTTTCTTAGATGGGATTTTGGCGACCTTCACTTGGGCCTACTGCACCTTTACCTCCAGGATTATAATGTATTTCGGCCATCAGTTTCTCTTCTAACCTCACACATTAGGGGGCATTTTCTTTAGCATCAATTTCTACCATATATGCATTGATGACTTGTTTTGGTTTTCCCTGTCCTACTTGTATGCATCAATCCCCTTTACCTTCTCTAGTTTCTTCAAAAAAAATTATCATTTGACTTGTACGCGCCCTAACAGCTATGCAAGGCACATATACGTGTGTTTCTCCATTGAAAGTCGCGTACATATCATTTTTTCTCAAAAAAATATATGTTTTCATAATTATGGGTGGGCTTACAGGTCTATCAGTTTCCTAACTCCATTTTACTCGTACACAACTACTCCAACCACTTAGAGATGGTATAAATTGAGCATCAACCATGATGAGAAGGAAAATAATTCTTAAGCAAACTTATGTTGGCTCTTTCCCACCTTGTCTACAAACCCTTATATTATAGTTGTTGATTCATGTCCTCAAACGTGGAAAGCCTCGTTTCCAACCTTTTTTTTGCTTCCCATATCTAACTAAGAAGTATCCCTTTATATTATTTGGGTATGTCTAAGCATTAGAGTCAAAGGTTCTCCTTATAGTCAGTGGCCTGGGTGGAGGGACCCAAATTTCGTTCAAGGAGCAGTGTCTTAGCAAGTGCAGGTGACAACTACCCAAAATCGGTTGTCAATCAATAAAGATAACTCTTTCCTTCGAAATTCTTGTGCTCTTTGTATATGATCATTATGTTTGAATGTTTCATTACTTAGAATGCTAATTGTGCAATTATTTTTATCTTTGATCATTTCTATAGAAGTTAGTTATTATATAATTGATGTCATGTGTAGTTTTCTTCTTGGGTATTATGCAGGTTGGAAAAGGAACAGTTCATAGGGAGCATGACAACTTTCAACCTCAGGATCTTCATCAGACATAGGACACTCATATGTACCTTTTGTTGGATCATGTTGTCATTGATGCCAATGGTTTGATTGATTGATGTCATTGATTAATGTCAAGTGATTGATTGATATCAAAGGATTGATTGATTGATGATTGATGTAATATAATATGTATTGTCCTTGATGAGAATGCATAGATGAAGATGGATCAATGAGTTGTCATCGATATGATGAAGATGGATCAATGAGTTGTCATTGATACATGATGAAGATGGATCGATGTGGTTTCGTTGGTATATGATGCATTGTTGGAAAAATGTATAGATGACTCATTATTGTCTTATCATGATTGATAAGGTACACAAATGGATGAACTCCAAAGTGGTCCCCGTATGGTGAAAGCCCTCACAGGAAGACACTTTGCGGATTGAGTTATCCTAGAAGAATGGTTGGAGGACCCATTCTCTCATTATTGTCTTATAATGATTGATAAGGTGAAAAAATGTATGAACTCCAAAGTGGTCCCTTATGGTGAAATCCCTCATGGGAAGATGCTTTGCGGATTGAGTTATCCTAGAAGAATGGTTGGAGGACCCATGCGTGTACGTGGAATAATGAGATGACTGACATTGAATTTGTCAGGGAAACTATCCTAGATGTATAGTGCTTGTCATGCCATTTCCAGTGCTGTGTAGAACGTCACATAAATCCTCACAGTTAGAGAGTTATATCCATGAGAAGTTGGAGACCCCAGGTTTGGGTAATGGACCCAAGTTTGTTTGATGGGTAACAGTATGAGTTATGATATATTTTCAGACAATAATATTCTATATGGATAGTACATTTCATTCCATTTTTGGTGGTATGTGGAACGTCACATAACTCCTCACGGTTTGAGAGTTATGGCCTTACGAAGTTGGAGGACCCTCACATGTCATCTAGAAGCCCAAAAAGGTCAAAGTAGTCAAAGTGGTTTAAGGGTTTTTAAAAGGTAAATAATAAATTGAAGTGATGTGTGTACTATAATTCAAAGTGAATACAAACTAAATTATTTAAATAATAAATTTAATGGATAAATTAGAAGTGGGTTAACCCTAAAATAAGGAAAGTGGGGCCAAGTGACCTAGAAGATGTTTTTAAGGAAGCTACTTGGAGAGTATAAACAAGAGGCAAGGCTCTCTCATTTTAATCACACTTGAGAATATTGAATATCTATATGTGTCTGAGGTAACCAAGGATATCTAAGCTGAAATTCTGAAGAAAGGTGAAGAAAAGAAGGCCGAAATGCAAGGAAGGATAAATTCTTTTGATGGTGCTTTCTAAGGTATGTTATTTACAGGTCATCTCACCATTTCCGCTATAAATTTTTTTCTATAATGATTCAAACTTTGAAATTGCTATGACATTGAGAAAACATACCCAATTATTTGTGGTAAAAAATTACGCTTGTGGGTCGTTTCATTTTGAGAGTTACACTCCGTGGAAAATAGGGTTTGTGGCTAGTCCTGAAACTAGTCAAAAACAGGTGTTTCGGGTAAAAACGTCATAACTTCTTCATAACAGATCTAAATTTAGTGATACCAAATGTGTTGGTTAGGGTACTATATTTAGTATGTTTGGTAACATTTTTAGATCAATTCAATGAATATTTTGTGCGGGCCACACTCTACAAGGTCGCTCTCTAGAATAAGCCAGAATTCAGGAAGGTATGCCATTTTTGCTATAACGCCTTCTCTAAGAGGTTCTAAGTAGTGAAACCTAGAGGAATTGAATAAAACACATTGAAGAACATTTTGTATCAGTTTCATATATTTATTCATTACAGGTACAAAATTATGATTATTTCAAGTTGGCGTTGTTAACTAATCCAAAACTAGTCATGGTTGAGACAAGCAGTTGATGAGTTGGCACATACATGAGGTGTATAGTTGATGATTTTGGTACATATTGATGATTCATTGTTGATTATTATTTGACACATGATTGGTATATACTTGGTACATGATTGGATGCACTTGTTTATGGTACAGGTTGATTACAGGTTGTTTGGCACAAGTTGGTGCATGGTTGATGCACTTGTTTATGTTGACAGATTGATGTTTGTTGAGAATTGTTTCCTCATCTCAGTTGGTGCTGAGAATGTAAGATGAGTCTTGCATATAGATCTGGTGCTCTTGTAAAGTTGTACTCTACTCAGTTGTTGTTGAAAAACCCCCAGATTGAAGTCCATAATAAAAAGAAAAATTGTACATACATCTTGTGTTCTTTGTGTTCCTTGTGGAGATGATTTGTTGATGATATGTTTCTGATATGTATTCACATCTAACTAATTATAAATGACAACAATGAGTAATGAGAAAATGTTGAATGTTAACTAAGGAGTTTTTGTGTAAGAGGGAAGTTTTGAGAAAAAGATCCCCACACTCATTCACCCCCCACTCTAAGTGTGGTAGGTGTGTCCAACACCTTATTCCTTACTTATTGTAGTTAGTTATATAATCAACTTGGTTACAATTATTTAATTACATTCTTGGAATCTGGTTTTATTTTTAAATGGTCAACGCTCTATTATGTCTTTGACTGATCTAGGAGGATCCTGAAATGATCAAAAATAAAAGTTCTCAAATGCTCAAGGAAACAACATGATCGTGAAGTTCTCGTCGCTAGTTTTCTGATGGTGCAAATGGATCAAAAATCTGATTTTGTATGACAAAGATATGGTCAGTCAAAGGTTTTGAGTAAAAGTCAAAATGCAAAGGTCAATGACCATACTGTTGACGTCGGCATTCTATCATGATGACTGTTAATTTTTGAGCTATTATTATGTTTCTTTTCAATTTACTAGATAATCATAGCATAGGTAGGATCACTGAGAGAAACACAATCACAAGATACAAAGCATTTATCCTAGGAACCCTCATGGGGGAGAAAACCTAGCAAAAACTCCCTTAATATAGATAGTCAATACAATGCCAAGAAAATAAACCAAAACACTAGAGAATATCCAACATTGAGCAATGCACCTCTCTCTTCCTTCTTCTCCTAATTGCAGCTACTGAAATTGCACACTTGATGAGTGAATGAGTGAGTGAGATAATGAGGTGCTAGCCTCATTTATTTATACTAGTTGGAAGGCGATGTAAAGGTGTCTCTTCACTGGGCAGGGCCAACTTGTCTTCTTAGTGTTTAAAACCACTTTAATTAGGCATGGGGGTCGACTTCTTAATTTCCATAATACAATTAGGGTTTGACCAATCCACAAAAGGGGATTTTGTCAATTACAATTTCCGACATGATCAATCCACAAAAGTGGATTGATCTAATGAATAATGACTCAATAATAAATACAATACTCTTTGTAGTTACAATATTTCAACATTCCCCCTAAACAAGAAGGTTATTCTACAAGATCATCAGGAGAGAGAGAGGGAAACCACATCAATAGCATCTGGAAAACTAACTGGGATATCTATAAATCATCAGAAGTTTTTCTCATCATCCACAACAAGGAGTTGGAAGGGCATCATCATCATCTGCATCGACATGTATTTGTATAACACTAATACATCATCATCATCAATAACAGCATGAGGTTGATACAACATCAACAACAACATCACAACACGAAGGTTGGAGCATCAAAAACATCAAAATTAAGCTATAAATATTCATCATGAAGATGGCATCTCATCAACATCAACACAAAGCTAGAAATATTCAGCATGAAGCTGGCATCTCAACAACATCAGCACAAAGCTGGAAATCTTCAGCACAAGGCTAGCATCACATCAACATCAGCACAAAGCTGGAAATATTCAACACAAGGTTGGCATCACATCAACATCAACACAAAGCTGGAAATATTCAACACAAGGTTGGCATCACATCAACATCAGCACGAAGTTGGAAATCTTCAATACAAGGCTGGAACAACATCAACATCATATGCAACACAATGAGGCAGGTGCAACAAAATTTTGTGGTACTCTGACAGACCCTAAGGAGTTTCCCAGGAATCATAAGATTCCCTAGGATATAAAATCCTAACGGAGCTACCACATGGTACTCTGACAGACCGTCCTTACCAGACCTTCAGGATCTGCCCAGGAATCATAGGATTCTCTGGGATATAAAATCCTAACAGATCTACCACTATTGACCAAAGCTAGCATATACATGCACAAGTACTCTGACAACCCGTCCTTTCAGACGTTCAGGATCTGTCCAGGTATGATCAGTCCCCTAGGATATAAAATCCTAACTAAGCTACCCGTTATTGGGCAGGATACCATAGTATCATCAACACTACTTCCCCTTTCGAGGGAGGTCCTTTCGAACTATACCAAACTTGTCTTGAAATTATTTAAACTTTACATGAGACAGAGGCTTGGTCTCAATTTGCTCATCTATGCCAACATATTGGAGCTTTTAAAGCTCCCCTCTGCATCATATCATGAATGAATTGATACCGGATCTCTATGTGCTTCGACTCAACATGGAACACATAATATTTATACAACTTTGGTTATCACATAGGATTACAGTGGCTTCCATCTCTAGATCAAATAGATTTGTCAACAACATTTGAATCCATATGGCTTCACAATTGGTGAAACATGTTGCAATATATTCTACTTCTGTCATGCTGAGAGAAATACTGGATTGCTTCCTACTCTGCCATGAAGTCATGGCTGACCCTAGATTGAAACAACATCCTGAAGTTCCTTTTCTATCAAAAACACTTCCAGCTCAATCGGAATCAGTATATCCATACAATCTGAAGTCATGATTTGTAGTATAACAGAGACCACAATCCAATGTACCCTCTATATTTTACATCATCATGGTGAAGACATCTGGGTTCTACCAGATAATGACTCAAGGAAAAACATATATCCGACATGGTATTTGTCAAATACATCACCGAACCAATAATTTTTCTGTACACAGTAGCATCAACCAATTCTGACAAGGTATCTACCAAGAGCTTCAAATTCGTTTCCATGGGTGTGTTCATGGATTTACACTCCAACATATCAAACCTCTTCATTATTTCAACTGCATACTTCCCTTGTTTAAGGAAGATCTTCTCTAGGCTCTGCCAAACCTCAAGACCTAAGAAATAATGCATTAGGTCTTTCATCAAACTCTGTAGCGAGCTTCTTCTGCAATCTATGATGATATTTTCTTCATCTTGTCAAGAATACACTATCTACATATAATAGCAACATCATTGGCTCATCATTCATAACCTTGAAGTACATGTTAGAATCATATTTACTCTTGGTAAATCCCAAGCTCGTCAGGAAAATTTCAATTATTCCATACCAAGATCTAGGAGCTTGCTTCATCTTGTAGACATGAGTCTTTCTTTCAAATCACTTTGTACCAACCTGGTACACTTGATCAGCTGCAGCTCAATATACATAATCATTTTCTAGCTCTATGTGCTTTCTTCCAAGCATTATATGTCTCACTGTTGGAGAGTATGTCCTCTCTTCTTTCTGCAATTGTTCCTTTTGGAAATGGGACTCATCACCTACAGTTGCTCTAAAGCTGATAATGACTTGCTTCATTCTCACTGTGGCTGTTGAAATCTGAGAGAAACTCCTCTACTGCATCATGGCAACAACTTCATATGAAACTTAGAGTGGCTCAATAACTAGCACTGAAAGTAGTTCTTCTTAGTTCATGGAGGTAAATCTATATGCTAGTGTAGTCATGTCTCCATGGCCCGACTAATGCACTTCATCAACTTTCACTAGAGATAACTCACTCTCAAATATAGCGATTTCTCCCTTTGAATATCATAATCATGGTTGTTTTGGTTGTCTTCATGAATACTGGAACTATTTCTTCATTTACAGAGTAAGTGTCTTGTCATATTCTTCTTCCTCCTGCTGGTAGAATCCTCTGGACACACATCAATATTTTTACATCTGCAACATGCTTGATCTGTTAGATCAATCTTGGAAGTCAATACTGACACCTCTTCTAGTCTCACGGAAAAATCCATATCCTAGTCTTTCTGATTGGCTTCCTTCTCTGACACTGAAACAAGGGAATCTTCCTAGGAGATTTCATATCTCCTAGAAGTTTCTGAAGCTATGATCTAGAATTCTCATGGAATATGTCTCCCAATCCTGGAAGTTGTCTCTTCATATGATCCTTTCTAAGATCAATCTTACTCTTGATTTCTTCTGAGTATACAAGGACTTCATCATCTCTTACAAGGTATACTTGGTGTTGAATACCAAGTCTAAATATGAAAACTTGAGTCAGACTTCATTATCCTTGAAAAGTCTATTGTAAGTTATTCTTCTTCTTCCTATCAAGGTGGCTTCATTATCCTTTGAAAATTCTATTGTAAGGTATTGTTCTAATGTTTGGTCATCTTTGGATCCTTCTACTCCTTACAATCAATCTCCATATGAGATACTATGGATCTCAAAAATAACTTATTCTTCATCTTCTTTGGTACATGAATGTATATGGTCATGTACATAGTCTTTTTCATGTCTCATCTAATATGTTTCCTTCTGTAACCTTCACTATCTCTTCCTCGGGGTTATCACCTATGACCTGAAACAATGTCAATAAAACAACAGGCAAGAATATTACTCTTTTGGTAATAGTAATAAAACAATAGCACAAATAATCATAAAGTAGCTCCTTTAGGGCTATCACTTGTGGCATGCCTGAAACAAAGATCAAAAGTAAGAAATACAATACGAAATGAGATCAACACTCTTCTAGTGTTGTGATCAAACATTCCTCCATGGTAACCTCGAACCAACACAAGAAGTTTCTCCTAGAGGAGATGTTAGTTGTATCTTGGTAAATGATTACATTAAGAATTTATCTCAATATGCTCACACGATACCGAGTATAATACTTTTCAAAGACTTCTTCCTCAACTATAGTGTTTACTTGTAATGGGGTAGGTATCAACTTGTCATATGCAACTTTGAATATTATCAACTTAATTAATCAAACCTGGAACTTGGAGTCTTGTACTCAAGAATGAGTGTGTTGCTTTTCTTCCAAGTCTCCTTCACTCAAGATGACAAGTGCTTTATTCAACTTGTCTTTTGTACTAATACAATATGTTATCTTGACAAAAATTTGGGTTAGAGAATAAACTCTATGGTCTCAACTTTAATCAATCTAATACCTTGACTTTAATTTTGACCAAAGGTTAGTATGATGGTCATAGCTTCAACATGCAACCTAGATCAAAATAATGTCATAAAAAAATAGATGCATATTAGAAGAATCAAACTTGGGTTGCATTGTTCCTCTGAATGTGTTGGATCTGAGATCCTTCTGGATCTATGGCAAGAGATCCCTTCCCCTAAAAATACCCTTTAAATCTTAACAGTTTAAAAATATGTGAGTACATAACTCTGATAGTATTTGCAGGTAGTAGCAACAATAATAATTACCAACCATTTTAAAAACTTCAAGGGTGACTGCAATTGGTACTGCAACTGATACTTCAACTGATACTGCAACTGCAATTGATACTACAATTGATTATGAAACTGCAACTTAGGGTTTTATGAGGAAACCCTAATTTTTCAAACTTCAAATTTTGAAATTATGATCTAGGGAATAGATGCGTTGGGCTGAGGTGAGTTTGTTGGAGCTGTTAGATTTCAAAAATTTCAAGTTTTTTCCCTTGAAACGAGACCTGCGGAAATCTGGACTGGTACTTCTGGTACTAGCTATGGTTTCCTAGTTTTTTTGGTTTTTCGGTACTTCTGGTTTTCTGGTACCATTCAAAACTAGGGTTTGAATTTCTAGAGGATCTATCCACTGAAAAGGTGCACTCAAGATGCCAAAAGATTCACTAGGGTAGGGCACACTTTTCTAGATGGATTTTAGGAAAAAATTCCTCTCCAACAAAAAAACATGATTTTCTTATATGGCAATAGTGATGTTTTTGCTTATCTAGTGAAAGATGGTCTCTTCAGCTTATCTCTAATACCATGTTAAGTTTTGAAGTATTATTAGGTTTATTTTCAATTTACTAGATAACCATAGAATAGGTAGGTTCACTAAGAGAAACACAATCACAAGATACACACCATTTATATTGGGAAACCCTCATGGGGGAGAAAACCTAGCAAAAACTTCCTTAATATAGATAGTCAATATAATGCCAAGACAATAAACCAAAACACTAGAGAATATACAACACTAAGCAATGCACCTCTCTCTTGCTTCTTCTCCCAACTGCACCTACCAAACTTGCACACTTGATGAGTAAATGAGTGAGTAAGATAATGAGGTGCTAGCCTCCTTTATTTATACTAGTTGGAAGGTGCTGGAAAGATGTATCTTCACTGGGGCAGGGATGACTTGTCTTCTTAGTGGTTAAAAAAACTTTAATCAGGCCTTAGGGTCGACTTCTTAATTTGCATAATACAATTAGGGTTTGACCAATCCGCAAAAGGGGATTTGATCAATTACAATGCCCGACATGATAAATCCACAAAAGGGGATTGATATAACGAATAATGACTCAATAATAAATAGAATACTCTTTGAAATTACAATATTTCAACACTAACATCATCATGACACGTGGCAGCATCTGGGTGTGAAATATGGCAGTATGTTTTAGGATTTATATAGGCTGATGTGGTGGATGACTAGACCATACAAACATTGATGTGGCAGTCTGTACAGTGATGTGGTAGTGTATTGGCATGACACGTGGTAGTATGGATCCCAACTAGTAGGTGACGTGGCAATACAGTAGGGTGACAGGTGGAACTGACGTGGATGTAGAGTGGGTGTTGAAGTGACATGAACCAATAACATGTTTCCAAGTGGCCCAATCACAGGGTACCACGTGGCACCCTAGATAAGGCCAAAAGGCCCGAGTCAACTAGATAAACAACCTCTGAAGGATTTGAACTGAAGACCTCCACATATGGAAACAACCTAATAGACCTCTTCTAACTAAGAATTCAGAGCCATGGTTTTGATCTGATTGTGGTAGAGTTTGGGGGAGCACCCGGTTGGCGGGGGCTACCCACCGGCCGAGGCGGGACACTATGTGACCGGGGTCAGAACCATAGGCCAATGACTATGGTCCCAATTCTTTAGTGCACGGACACATGGGGAAATCCGCTAAAGGGATCGTCAGACGCAGTCGTCATATCTGATGCACCCACACACACACACATGCAAAGAATATAACACATACCCAACATTCTCCCACTTGTTGTTTTCTTTGCATCCAGGGGTCCAGGGGATTATA
>ML794621.1:201270-225466 GCA_009831015.1 Picea engelmannii
TCCACATTTGGCCCAAAAGTGGGTTTTCAACTATATTATACTCAATTTTAATGTATTTTGAGCTATTTTTAATGATGTTTAGCCATATTTTTGGGCATTTGAGGCCAGATCTTGGGGAAAGGTTGGGATTTGACTCCAACCCATTTTAGTACTTAAACCAAACCTATGCGCCATGAAGTTATAGTCATTTTGGATGCAAAGTGAGGAGAGAGAGTTCTTAGAAGTAAGACTAGTTGTCCTGTCCTCATTATGTAAGTGGTTGTTTTGAGCCCATTGGAGAGGGGATATTTGTGAGACTTGTTTCGAGACTGGAAAGGAGGTCTTGACTAGCAAATTAGAAATTATTTTCATCGGATCGAAATCATTTTGATGTAAATTGAGCATTTTTTAGGAGAAATAAAGTGGTCATCCACTGGAAGCGAGACCCGGAGACGTAGCCAAACCCTTTGGTGAACTTCGTTATCAAACCTATTTTGTCTCTCTTTCTTTCTTGTTGTTTTTTTCTTTCATTCTTATTTCCGCAGATTTAAAGTTTAAGTGTTGCATTCTTATCGATCTGATGCCTTGAAACACATTAAACTTTCACTTGCTTTAACTGTTTGTAATACCTTCACATTCAGATCCAGTTGGTATCAGAGAAATTGGTTGTGTTGGAAGGTTTAACAGGTGTAGGTGTTGAATGCTCATGATATCCAAGTCTTGAAGGGGTGAAGGAACACTTGAAGAATGTATTCCTGAGATTGAACAGGAATTGTGAAGAAAACATATGGCTTCTGAAGAAGGACTTTCTCTAGAAGAAAGAGAGTTTAGAAGAGCTTTATTTTCTATGTCATAGTTGGTAAAGGTGTTGTACGATGAATTTCTTAAAAGGAAGGATCCTAATCAAGGAGAATCATCAGCACATCATATTAAAAGTGAAGAGGAAGGAGACCCTCCAAAACCTCCTCCTTCACCTCCTCCTTCACCTCCTTCTTCTCCATCTTCTTCTTCAAGTACAAGTTCAAGTTCTACTTCTACCATTGTTTCCACAAGAAAACATTCTCATTCTCATAAACATAAACTTTATGTGCCATTACTTAAGCTTGATATAAAATTTGAGTTACCAGTTTATGATGGTAAACTAAATGTTGAAAAGCTAGATAATTGGGTTAGATATATTGAAGTCTATTGTGGGATAGAAAATATCATTGATGATGAAACGATAATCCAACTTCTAAAACTAGGAGGTGCAGCTCTCGTATGGTGGGAAAGCAAAACGAAATAGGATATTAGGAAAAGAGGTAAAATACTCTCTTCTTGGAATGATTTTGTAACTGCTATGAGAAAGAAATTTTATCCTTTAGCTAACATGCAGCAAGCTATGATGTCTTGGAAAAAATTTAGGCAGTTAAAAGGTCAAAGTGTTCAAAGTTACACACAATAATTTCGTAAAAGGGCATTGTTGTTGGGCATAACACTTGACACACAAGAAACTTTACTCAAGTACATAGGTGGTTTACATAGCTATTTAAAGCATACAAATCTCATGTTTAATCCTACAAGTTGTAATTTCCCCCACCTCTTGATGAAGAGGGTTGGCGAGACTCAGTAGTCTAGTCATCCCCACTAGACTATAGTCTCCTGCACTATGGGGAGAAAGTTAACTAAAATCAACGTTATAATATTAAATTGACTTTGAAAAGAAAAAGTTAACTCAGTGAAAGAATAGAACACATGAGGGTAAGCTAGGAGTTAACCCTAGGGGTTAACTAACTCAATAGAGAAACAGAATTGAGGTGTAAAGGAAAGGAAGGGCGCACTTCTCACTCACCTTTGGATTATTATTGCATTTTTATTTTGGGCTCAAGAGAACAACAGTTTTGAGGGTTTTGAGAATACAAACCCTAGATGACAACTCAGTGGTGAAAGATCCCACCTCATTTGTTCCAAGATTGGTCTCGGGGATGCAATACTCCACCCACACCATTCTACAACAGCTACAGGTACCATCAACCATCCAGGGCATTAGCAGGACGTAACATTGGGGGTTTTCAGTAAGGGAGGTGCACCATTGAGATAAGGAAGATTTGATCCAGGAGTTTGAGAAGGATTTTAGACTTTTGGGCACTTGGGTTTTCTCTACATGGCCTTGACCATCATCTCTAGTGTATTTTGAGAGAGTTATTCTTTCCATTTGATTTTCTGGAGCTTGGAAAGAGTTGGAGAGAAGGATGGTGCTATTGAAAAGTAGATCTAGTCAGTTTGGAGGGGAAAATCTTCAAATCTCAACCAGAGACTTCACCAGGGGGTTCACCTTTCCCCGATCTATCATTCCGAAGAATTTCATAGTATTTGGAGTTCTCCATCAACATGGACGAATTATTGGGTCTATGTAATCTTCAGGAGGGCGCAACCTAGTTTGGAATTTCATTCTTTTGAGGAGCAGATCTTGGTATTTTAGCTTGAGACTTCAGGATGGGGTTTACCTTGCCCCAATCTATCATTCCACATAGTTTTGTAGCATTTGGGATCATCCAACAGTAGGGCCGAAATATTGGATCTTCCAGGCTATCTAGGAGGGCGTAACTTCAGCCAGGGCAGTTTGGACTTGACCCTAGAGGGAAAGAAGTTAATATTGTATTGTTCTTTAGCTTGTTATCCATCCTTGGGAGGCTTGTATATTCAATCTTGATCATTTTTTAGCAGCTCATATTCCATCTAGAGGATTTATCTATTATTCTTCCAAATCTGCAGTGTTATTGTATCAAGTTTCTCATATTATCTAAATAAAGGTCAGATCTATGTTGTTTGATTCCATATCTGGTGTTTCTTGTTATCTCTTGTATTTATTTATGATGCATCTTCAGATCTATGTTCATATGCTTGATAATTGAATAAAAAAAACCTAAACGCAACTCCAAGAGAAAACCTATGTACACACATCAAAACAATAGTTAGCAGAGAGCAGTTAGTGTTTCCAGCGGAAAAATTGGCTTGGGAACATGACAGTGGTATCAGAGTGTTCATCCTCCTAGCTAGTGGGGATTAGCACATGCATAAGTTCAGTGGTATCTATATGGGAAGACGTAGGAAGAAAACAGGCAAACCAGAGGCAGACATGGAAGGTTCAGGTGAGGACAGTGAGCCACAATTCCTAGCAAGATTTGCAAAAGACTTACAAAAATCTATACTACAGACAGAGAGTGCATTGGTGCACCATTTACAGGAAAACCAAGAGGCAGTGCGCAGGGGTCAAATTGAGTTGAGGGAGACCTTGGAGAGGGTAAATTCTAGTCAGGATAAGATCTCACAGGTCCTATTACATTTTACTCATGGAGGAAAGGTGCCAAAAATATATGCAAACATAGAGGCTAGTGCGTCTCATGGAGGGACTAGACACCAACATGAGCACCTTACACATTATCACACTGAGGGATATATATATGGAGGAGGGGAACCACAGGGACAGACATACAACAGGACCACCCCTAGACCCTACCTACCTTCATTCTTGGATAACCAGACATAGCCAGACTACCAAGACGATATTGAGGACAATTTCACATAGTATGTCAGGGACTATAACTCACTAAGCGCAGGGGTCCAAAGGCAAATAACACTGGAGAAATATTGTGGGATTAAATTCAGGGGTAAACCCAAACCATATCATAGGAGTAACTATGAACTAGAGCGCAGAGTTGGTAAGATGTAAATCCCATACTTTGATGGATCTTCCAAGGTGACTGCACAGGCTTGGGTGAAGAAACTTGATACTTACCTACAGATTAAACCAATGAGAGAAATGGATGCCATCAAGTTTTCCACCATGTACTTGGAAGGAAAATCTCATGACTGGTGGTACCACAGGTTAACTACACTAGGAAACAACCAGATAGTGGCTTACACAGACTTCACACAGAGGCTTATAGACAGGTTTGACTAGGGGGATCTAGAGCTACATTTCAGAGAGCTCACCCAACTCAGGCAGACAACAACACCAAAGGTATATATAGAGGAGTTTCAGAGGATAGAAGTTATGGTATAGTATGTGTCTCAAGTGAGACTCATGATGCTCTTCACAGAGGGATTGATGGAACCCTTAAGGGGTTGGGTGAATTATTTCAAGCCTATCAACCTACAGGATTCTATATGTAAGACAAGGGATTTGGGCTCAGCATCGAAATCTAGATTTACTCGTAGACCACCTCTAAACACAGGAGGAAGAGACAAAATATCTCCCATGAACCAAGGGGGGAGAGACCAAAGGGGGTTTGATAGAGGCAGGGATAGAATGGATGAAAACACTAGAATGGAACTGAGGAGGAAGCAATTGTGATATACATGCAAAGAACCTTGGGATCCAACCCACAAATGTATGGGAAGAGGCAAGGCACACTACATTGAAGTAACTTATGATAATGGGGAAGATGAAGGTTACATCCACCTTCAAAACATAGAGGCGGACACCATTGAAAACACAGAAGATAAAGATTCAAGTCACATCCTTGCAACAGATGAGAAGTTAACATTGTCATCCATCAGTGGGGTACCCAAATTCAACACCTTCAGGATGAGAGGGGTGCTACAGGGACAAAAAAATTTGGTTCTCATTGATGGGGGTGCTTCACATAACTTCATAGACCCAGCCCTACTCCAAAGAAGACACATACCCACTATTGAATTTGAAGGATTCAGGGTAGAGGTAGCAGGAGGGTGCACTAAGCCATGTGACAGGTATATTCCAGGAATGAAGCTTACATTGGGAAGATATGATTTGGCACAAGACGTCTATGTGATGGACCTTCCAAACAATAATATCATCCTTCGGGTTCATTGGCTTAGTATGTTGGGGCCAATCACTACCAACTACAAGACCATGGCGTTGTCCTTCACCAAGGAAAGTGGGAAAAAGGTAGTTCTCAGGGGCATGTCAAGAAACACACCTAGGGTGGTTACAGCAAAACACATGCAGGCCATTTTCAGAAGAGGAGACATTGCATATGTTGTTGAATGTAGAATATCAGTATGATTGGATAAGAAGGGGGAGACTCATTATTCACCAGAGATTCAGAGGATCATTAACAAGCATAGAAAAGTTTTCGGACCCATTCCACCAAGAGCACCACCAGATAGGGAGTTTGAGCATATCATAGAGTTGGAAGAGGAAGCGAAACCTGTCATCACCACTCCCAATAGAAACCCAAAGAAATACAAAGATGAAATCGAGAAGGATATCAAAGAACTACTAGACATGGGCCACATTAGGTCGAGTTCCAGTCCTTTTGCATCTTCATTGGTGCTAGTGAAAAAGATGGATGGGACCATGCGCATGTGCATTGATTACAAGGAATTGAATAAGAAGACAATTAAGAACAAGTACCCTATCCCGAGGATTCATGAGCTATTGGATGAGCTTCATGGGGTTGTTTACTTCACAAAGATTGACTTATGTTCTGGTTATCATCAAATCAAGATGAGGGAGCAGGATGTGCCCAAGACTGCTTTCAGATGTCACTACGATCACTATGAGTTCTTAGTGATGCCATTTGGGATGACTAATGCACTAGACACCTTTCAATATTGCATGAACCATGTCTTCAACAAGAAATTAAGGAAGTTCCTCTTACTATTATTTGATGACTTGTTGCTCTATAGCAAGACTTGGGGGGAGCATATTCAGCATGTAGAACAGATTTTGGCCATCATGGAAGGACAGTCCTTGTATGATAAGGAATCCAAATGTGAATTTGGAATGACAAAGGTCCTTTATTTGGGACACATCATTGGGGTAAATGGAGTATATATACAACAAGAGAAGATACAAGCTATACTTGATTGGCCCACACCTAAGACCCTCACAGAATTGAAGGGGTTCTTGGCATGTGTTGTTACTACAGGAGCTTTGTCAAAGGTTTCTCACAGCTTTGTGCACCCTTAACCGATTTGACCAGGAAAGGAGAATTCAAATGGATTTCAGAAGAAAAGTTGACTTTTGACAAGATGAAAAAGGTAATGAGTACGTGCCCAGTCATAACTCTACCATATTTCGCATAACCCTTCACAGTGGAGTGTGATGCCTCTGGGGAGGGAATTGGAGCAGTGCTTATGCAGAAGAGGCACCCTATTGTCTATGAGAGCTGAAAACTAAGGGGTCCTGAGCTTATTTATACCATCTATGACAAAGAGATGTTTTCCATCATGCACACATTAGCTAAGTTCAGGCAACACTTAGTAGGAGCGAAATTTGTAGTGAAGACAGATCACAACATTCTTAAGTACTTTTTGGATCAAAAGGACTTGAATGAGAGGCAACAGAAGTGGGTTAGCAAGATACAGGCTTATGATTTTGACATTGAGTTTGTCAAATGGAAGAATAATGTAGTGGTAGATGCATTATCCATGAATCCATCGGTTTATGCTATGATCGATATCTCAGTTGACTGGAAGGCCCACCTTTTGGTGGAATACTCAAAGAACCAGTTTGCATGTCAATTAATGGATGGACAGGTACAGGATGACAACTTCAGAATAATGGATGACATCATATTCTACAAGGGCCAAATTTTATTGGTTCTTGAATTAGCCTTTAAGGCCAAGGTACTACAAGCATGCCATGATTCACCAGTGGCAGGACATCGGGGATTTGTCAAAACATACTAACAGATAAGGGAAATATTTAAAGGAATATGTGATGTGCCACATCAAGGAATGCACTACTTTTCAGGTAAAAAAGGATGGGCACACCCATCCAATGGGATTATTACAACCACTACCCATTCCGGAGCACAAATGGAAAAGAATATCTATGGACTTAATCACAGGATTTCTCGAAGCACATGGCAAGGATTGTATTTTTGTAGTGGTGGACAGGTTAGCCAAGTTTGCACATTTTTTCTCCATTGCCACGGACTTCAGTGCAATACAAGTCGTAGATTTTCTCTTCAGGGAGGTCTTTAGATTACATGGTTTACCCAAGACCATTGTGAGTGACAGGGACAGCAGATTCATGAGCACTTTTTGGCAGGAATTATTCAGGTTGGTTGGTATGACCTTGACCCCTAGCACCAGCTACCATCCTCAAACTAATTGTCAAACAAAAATAGTCAACAAGTGGGTGGAAGGCTATCTCTGAAATTATGTATCAAGATAGAAAAAGGCATGGATTAGGTGGCTTCATTTGGAAGAATATTGCTACAACACCTCTCATCATATGTCTATTGGTATGACCCCATTCATAGCCTTGTATAGTTATGACCCTCTCTCCTTTCTAGAGATTGTCTTTGGTGACACTAGGGATCCTATGGTTCAGGATTGGATCCAGTAGAGTCAGGATATACTCAGAGAACTAAAGGATCACCTGCAAAGGGAACAGAATCAGCAAAAGGTTCAGGAAGATAGGCATAGAGTGGAGTGTACATTTGAGGTTGGTGATTTGGTTTACTTGAGGATCCAACCATACAGATAGGAATCCATCAAAAGAAGTGGAGCAAAAAATATCCAACCCCGATTCTTTGGACCCTACAAGATCAAAAGGAAGGTAGGGGTCGTGGCATATGAGCTTGATCTTCCATAAGGCAGCAAAATTCACAATGTTTTCCATGTGTCATGCTTGAAGAGAGCCATCGGCCAACACATCATTCCTATTGAGGCACTACCACCCTTAGATGAAGAAGGGAAATTGATATTAATACCAAAAGAGGTACTAGAGGTTCGTGAGAAGAAGCTAAGGAGGAGAAGCATCAGAGAATACTTAGTCAAATGGAAGAACTTACCTATGGAGGATGCTACTTGGGAGAGTTAACATGTATTACAAGAGACAGGTTCAGAATTGCTTGTGGGCAAGCAATTTCTAGCAAGGGAGACTATAATGTCCCCCACCTCTTGATGAAGAGAGATGGAGAGACTCAGTAGTTTAGTCATCCCCACTGGACTATATTCTCATGCACTATGGGGATAAAGTCAGCTAAAATCAACGTTATAATATTAAATTGATTTTGAAAAGAAAAAGGGAACTCAGTGAAAGAATAGAACACATGAGGGTAAGATAGGATTTAACCCTAGGGTTTAAATAACTCAACAAAGAAACATAATTGAGGTATAAAGGAAAGGAAGGGCGCACTTCTCACTCACCTTTGGATTATTATTGCATTTTTCTTTTGGAATCTAGAGCACAACAGTGTTGAGGGTTTTGAGAATACAAACCCTAGAGGACAACTCAGTGGTGAAAGATTCCACCTCACTTGTTCCAAGCTTGGTATCAAGGATGCAATACTCCACCCACACCATTCTACAGTAGCTACAGGTACCATCCACCATCCAGTGCATCAGCAGGACGTAACCTTTCGGGTTTTCAACAAGGGAGGCGCACCATTGAGAGAAGGAAGATTTGATCCATGAGTTTGAGAAAGATTTTTTACTTTTGGTCACTTGGGTTTTCTCTGCAGCGCCTTGACCATCATCTCTAGTGTATTTTGAGAGAGTTATTCTTTCCATTTGATTTTCAGGAGCTTGGCAAGAGTTGGAGAGAAGGAGGGCATTATTGGAAAGTAGATCTAGTCATCTTGGAGGGGAAAATATTCATATCTCAGACAGACACTTCACCAGGGGGTTCACCTTGCCCTGATCTATCATTCCAGATAGTTTCAGAGTATTTGGAGGTCTCCATCAACATGGTCAAGTTATTGGGTCTCTATAGTCTTCAAGATGGCGCAACCTAGTTTAAAGTTTCAGTCTTTTTAGGAGCAGATCTTGGTATTTCAGCTTGAGACTTCAGGAGGGGGTTTACCTTGCCCCGATCTATCATTCCACGGATTTTTGTAGCATTTGGGAACTTCTAGTAGCAGGGATGAAATATTGGACCTTCCCAGCTATCCAGGAGGGCATAACTTCAGTCAGGGGGGTTTGGACTTGACCCTTGAGGGAAAGAAGTTAATCTTTTATTGTTCTTCAGCTTGTTATCCAGACTTGGGAGGCTTGTATCTTTATTCTTGATCATTTTGTAGCTACTCATATTCCAGCTAGAGGATTTATCTATTATTCTTCAAGATCTGCAGTGTTATTGTATCAGATTTCTCATATTATCTAAATAAAGGTCAAATTTGTGTTGTTTGATTCCATATATGGTGTTTCTTTCTATCTCTTGTATTTCTTTATGATGCATCTTCAAATCTATTTTCATATGATTGATAACTGAATAAAAAAAACCTAAATGTAACTCCAAGAGAAAACTTGTATACACACATCCAAACAACAGTTAGCATAGAGCAATTAGTGTTTCCGGCGAAAAAAAAAAAAAAAAAAGGCTTGGGAACATCACACAAGTCTAGATGAAGTCTGTGTTCAAGCTACACATATTGAGTCTAGAGGAAAAAATGTAACTCATGATTTTGTAAAACCATCTAAGTCTACTAAAAAAAAAAATGATAAAGGGAAGAAATCAACTACTTTAAAGAAGGATAAACCCACATGCACTCATTGTAAGAAAGAATGTCATGACAAGGAACATTGATGGATACTTCATCCAGAATTGAAGCCAAAAAAGTTTGGAAACAAAGGGAAGACAAAGACTACTACAACAGTTCAGACAAACTTGGGATCAGATTGAGGAGATGAAACCAAGATCACAGTTATAGGCATTAAAGGTAAAAATTATGAAGCTAGCACAAGTTCTTCTATTTATTCCATTAAATTTAATGATGAAGTTAATGAGATCAAAAGAACTGAGTTATTTCACAAGAGTCATTTCCAAACATACAAAGATTGATACTTTATTTGATAGTGGTTCTTAAGTTGACTTAATTTCTGAAGCAATTGTTAAAAAGTTGGGACTAACAACTAAACCTCATAAGAATCCATATCCATTGGGATGAATTCATAATAATAATCAGTTGCAAGTGACTCGGTAATGTACTCTAAATTTTTCTATCAGTTCACAGTTTGTTGATGAGGTTGAGTTAGATGTAGTGCAACTCGACATTTGTAGTATTGTACTTGGGAGTCCATATTTTTTTGATAGGAAAGCTATATTCTATCGTGAAGATAATAAGTATCAGTTAACTAAATATGGAAAGGAATATATTGTCAGATCTCATCATAAGAAGTTGAATCTATCTCTAATCAACACAGGAAAAATGAAGAGGATTGTAAATACTTTCAAGGGGTGTTTACTAATGATTGTAAAATCTAAGGATTTTGATAAATCTGATGAGCCTTTCTAGGGTTTTGATCCAAAACTTAAAGATGAATTAGTTAGCATGGTTTCTGACTATGATGATATTTTTCAAGTTCCTAAAGGGCTACATCCTAAACGAAAATTTGAACATGAGATACAATTATTGCAGGATGCTCCTCTTCCTAACATTGGAATGTACAAGTTATTAGTTTTGGAAAATGCAGAGACCAAAAAAATAGGTTCAAGAGTTGATCGATCAAGGGGTCATCCAAGCAAGTTCTTCTTCATGTGGATCACCTATTGTTTTAGTGCTAAAGAAAGATGGCACATGGAGGATATGTGTTGACTTCCGAGCCTTGAACAAAATTATGGTGAAAAATCGCTACCCTCTTCCTCACATTGATTATTTATTAGATCAACTAAAAAATGATGTTTATTTCACTAAGTTAGACTTATGAAGTGGTTATCATCAAATCAGGGTTGTTGAAAGTGATATTTGGAAAACTGCTTTTAAAACAAAACATGGATTATTTGAATGGTTAGTAATGCCTTTTGGGCTAACAAATGCTCCTGCTACTTTCATAAGGGTCATGAACGATGTGTTTAGACCATTCATTGATGATTTTGTAATAGTCTACTTAGATGATATTTTTATTTTCAGTAGGACTTGGGAAGAGCATGTCAAGCATGTTAGGTAGGTACTTGATGTATTGCAGATAGAGAAACTTTATGTAAAATTGTCAAAGTGTGAATTTGGAAAAACCTCTCTAGTTTATTTAGGCTATATTGTAAGGGGTGGTGAATTGAAGATTGATACCTCTAAAGTTGAGGTCATTGTAAATTGGCCAAGGCCTAAATCTGCAGTAGAAGTTAGAAGCTTCTTAGGGGAAACTCAGTATTGGAGGAATTTTATGGCTAACTTCTCTCTAATTGCAACTCCTTTACATGCTTTGACAAGTGTGAAAAGGGTCTTTCAGTGGGGAGGCAGCCATCAGAAATCCTTCGACACTTTGAAGGAAAAGATCAGTACATCTCTAGTTCTAGCATTTCCAGATCTCCAATAGTTGTTTGAAATTGAAACTAATGCGAATATGTGATGGGGGCGGTGTTGATGCAGCACAGAAATCCCATATGCTATCATTCTGAGACCTTCTCTAAAGTAATAATTAACTATCCAACCTATGATAAAGAAATGTATGCATTAGTACAAAGTGTTAAAAAGTGGAAACATTATCTAACGGGCAAAGAAACAATCATACATACACATCATCAACCATTGCAATATCTACAATCACAAACTAAGCTACAACAATCAAGGCATTTTAAATGGATGGGTTTTTTACAACAATTCCACTTGATTATCAGATATAAAAAAGGCATACATAAAAAAGTTGTTGACATGTTATCAAGACCATCAATCAATGCATCTACAATCCTTAAGCACAATTCAATCACTCATGAAAGTTATATTGAACAATATGCTAAGGATGAGGATTTCAAAGAAATATATGCAACTTTAATTCATGGGAAAAAGGTAGAAGAATTGAACTATCATATCCAAGACAAACTTCTATATCATCTTGGCAAATTATGTATTCCACAAAGTGAAAGAGTTCATGTCATTAGAGAAGCACATACTTCACTTATTGTTGGTCATTTTGGTGTAGGAAAGACAATTGCACATTTACAAAGATTTTATTATTGGCCTCGAATGTATGAGACAGTGTCTAAATATGTAAAAGGATGTACTATCTGTGCTATCAATAATCCAAGTAATGGGAAATTGGGTCTGTATACTCCACTTCCTATCTTTTCTCATCCATGGGAAAGTGTGTCTATGGATTTTGTGGGGGGATTACCTATGTCTAGGAAAGGTCATGATTACTTGTATGTAGTGGTGGATAGGTTCAACAAAATGTGTATCTTGATGCCTTGTAATAAGCAAGTCACAACTAAAAAAACAGCACAGATGTTCTTTCAAAATGTATGGGTTCATTTTGGGTTACCTACTTCTATTGTATCTAATCGAGATTCTCGATTCATGGGGAAATTTTAGTCAAGTTTGTGGGAACTCATGGACACTAAGTTAAATAAGAGCACAACATTTCATCCACAGACCGATGGACAGACAGAGGTAGTGAAAAGGATAGTAGTGAATTTACTTTGAGGTTATTGCAGCAAGCATCCTAAGCTTTGGGATGAACATATTCATTATGTACAACATGCCTACAACCGTGTCAAGCATTCTTCTACACAAAGATCTCCTTTTGAAACTTGTTTGGGTTATTTACCAAAATCTCCTTTGGATTTTTTCTTTGGTAAAGACATAGCGGTGGATGGATAAAATGATGTGGACATGGATACAAAGTTCATTGAACATCCAGTTGATACATCAGGCAGTATAGGAACAGATGGAAAAGATCCAAGACAAGTACAAGGCAAGGCATGATATGCATCGATTTGATCATCATTTTGCAATGGGAGATCAAGTATGGTTATACATCAGCAAGGAAAGGTTGCAAGGTGAAGGTAAAAAGATGAAACCACTCTGATATGGTCCATTCAAAATTCTGGAGAAGATTGGTTCAAATGCTTTCTGGTTAGATTTTCCTCCTTATATGAAAATCTATTCTATTGTGAATGTTGAAAATTTGAGATTGTATGAGCCTCCTATGATCGTGGATCAAGGAGAAGGTGTGCAGATTCCTTCCATAGAATATTTTTCTCCTAAGTACATGAATGAGTTGCAGGATGACACTATTATTGATAGGAGAGTCTGAACTTCCCATAGGGGTGATGTGGAGTATCTTCGGGTAGGACTGAAAGGCACAAATCCAAGTAAAGCATGGTGGATTGAGACCGGAAAAGTGAGGGAGATGTACCCTCACTTATTCACTAAGTATACCATACTTTTGGTGGTCCAAAAGCTTCCAGTGGGGAGGATTGATCCAGGAGGATCCTGAAATGCTAAAAAATAAAATTTCTCAAATGCTCAAGAAAATGACATGATCGTGAAGTGATCTTCGCTAGCTTTCCTGCTATGCAAGTGGTTCAAAAATATGAGTTCATATGACAAAGATATGGTCGGTCAAAGGTTTTAAGTAAAAGTCAAAAGTCAAAAGTCAAAGGCCAATGACCGTACCACTGATGTCAACAATCTATCATGCTAACGTCATCATGACACATGGCAGCATATGGGTGTGACTTGTCGCATTCAGTTTTAGGCTTTCTAGAGGCTGATGTGGCGGATGACTGGACCGTACAGACGTTGACGTGGCAGCGTCTAGGCATGACATGTGGCAGTACGGATCCCAACTGGCAGGTAATTTGGTAGTATAGTAGGGTGAAAGGTGGCACTGACATGGTTTTTGAGTGGGTTCTGAAGTGGCACAAACAAATAACATGTTTCCAAGTGGCCCAATCATAGGGTGCCACGTGACACCTGCAACAGGCCAAAAGGATCGGGTCAACTAGTTAAACAACCTCTAGGGGATTCGAACTAAAGACCTCCACATATAGCAATGACCTAAAGGACCTCCGCTAACCAAGAATTCGGAGGGGCATGGCTTAATTTCATTGCCAACGTCCATGGTTTTGATATGATTGTCATGGAGTTTGAGGGAGCGCCCGGTCGGCAGGGGCTACTCGCCGACCAGGGCAGGATACTATGTGACCAGGGTCGGAACCATAGGCTAATGACCAGGGGCCCAATCCTTTAGCGTGTGGCCACATGGGGTAATATCCCCAGGAGCTCGGAAAAGAAAGGGGCATGCGCCCATATTTGGCCCAAAAGTGGGTTTTCAACTATATTATAGCCAATTTTAATGTATTTTGAGCTATTTTTAATGATTTTTAGCCATATTTTTGGGCATTTGAGGCCAGATCTTGGGGTAAGGTTGGGATTCGACTCCAACCCATTTTAGTACTTAAACTAGGCCTGTGAGCCATGGATTTATAGTCATTTTGGATGCAAAGTGAGGAGAGAGAGTTCTTAGAAGTAATACTAGTTGTCATGTCCTCGTCATGTAAGTGGTTGTTTTGAGCTCGTTGAAGAGGGGATCTTTGTGAGACTTGTTTTGGGACTGGCAAGGAGGTCTTGACCAGCAGATCAGAAAGTTATTTGCAGCAGATTAAAAGCATTTTGATGTAAATTGAGCATTTTTTAGGAGAAATAAAGCGGTCATCCACTAGAAGCGAGACCCTGAGACATAGCCAAACCCTTTGGTGGCATCCGTTATCAAACCTCTTTTGTCTCTCTTTCTTTCTTGTTGTTGTTTTCTTTCATGTTTATTTCGCAGATTTAAAGTTTAAGTGTTGCATTCTTATCGATCTAATGCCTTGAAACACATTAAATTTTCACTTGCTTTAATTGTTTGTTATACCTTCACATTTAGATCATTGACCCATAGCCATAGGGATTTTTCCCATAACATTTAATAGCTACCTATATCCAAAAACCAAAAGGAATACTAACCTTGAAATGCATACAAAGTAGTTGAGGAGGACTTCCTTGAGTGCCAAGTGGCAAGTTAGAAACATGCATACTTATTCCTTGTTTTTGGGAGTTGACCATCATGTTGTCCATCATTCTATTTTGATACAAATGGTAAGAGGAAGGGGATCCAAGTTTGTGAATGGGGGTGAATTGTATATCTATTGTGAAAATTGATACTATGAATCCCTGTAGATCCCAACATTGAAATTTTATTGGCCAATCTGTTCTGGATCCAAGGAAAGAGGTGTGAGAGCCTTAGGGATTACATTGCAAACAAGGGGGTCCACTTCTTTGGGTTGTGGGGACTGAAGGAGGAAAGAGAGTTGGTGATTTGGATGGCTGCACAAGTGAATAGGCTGAGAAATTAGTGGGAACTGGGTTGAGATAGTTCTTGTTCATCTTTGTGGACTCATAGCTCCAGCATGGGGTGGCCAATTATAGAAATACCTAGTATAATAGTTCCTATGGATGAGAGAAACATCTCATGTCAGTAGCTAGTTGGTGTAAATCATTGTTAAAGATAAGTGTTCTACAATATATGTTTTTATATGTGTTTAAGTTGTTAATTATGTGAATTTTTGTACTTAATTGCTATAATGTTTTAATAAATAAATGTGCATTTATGATATGAATGTTATCATAAATTTTTTATGAGTCTGCAAGTCATTTATCATTTTGCATGTATAATTTGCATTATATTACAAAGCATAATAATGATATGGTATCAAAAGTAATGATATGGCTATATGTTTTTATATGTGTTTAAGTTGTTAATTATGTGAATTTTTGTACTTAATTGCTATAATGTTTTAATAAATAAATGTGCATTTATGATATGAATGTTATCATAAATTTTTTATGAGTCTGCAAGTCATTTGTCATTTTGCATGTATAATTTGCATTATATTACAAAGCATAATAATGATATGGTATCAAAAGTAATGATATGGCGAAATTATGGAAATTGGAGAAAATTTCCAGTGCCCCCTCCATCCCAATGGGCGGCACAGGGGTGGATGGGTATGTTACACCATGACAGAGACCAACCAAGGCTATAACAACTGGTTCAAAATCCTAGAGGAATAAGGTTTTAGAACACCTACGAAACCATTGGATCTCAAAACCCCCCTCCTCCCCTTCGGACCCCATCCTCCCTCCAACTCATTTCAAATGAAAATGGAACTTGTGCACTTAAGTAAATTGGTATTTGTACCTTCATAATTAAAAATGATTTTCCTTGTATTCTTTTGATCGTGACAAGTGTTTTTTTAGCATTTGATCTTTTAATGGTTATCAATATATTAATCATTAAAAATTTCGTTACCTTTCCCCAAAAAAAGTTATGATAGGTTGTTTTGATTACCATATTGTTAACTTTAATTGTTTTTTGTAAATAAGTAAGTGTGTACAAGTTTTGGAGATCGTTTCATTAAGTGGGTAAATTAAAGAATTGATAACTTTAATTGTTTTTTTGTAAATAAGTAAGTGTGTACAAGTTTAGGAGATCATTTCATTAAGTGGGTAAATTAAAGAATTGATGGATAAGTTATTACTAAGAAGAAGTATCAGCCCTTTCAAAGTATCACATATACACATATTTTCAAAGAATTAAACACATGTGTTGGTGGACTCTCAAGGGAGGATCAGCGGATTGAAGTTGGAGTATGCATCTAGAGGAATTCTTGGCTAGATTCTTCTCACTATGTTTTATGAATACATGTTTAGTAAATATGCAGATGCATAGGTTATATGTTCTCTTTGTTGTGAAGATGTTTAGAGTAAATTTTGGGTATGTATAAAGCTTAGTAGTCTGGGCATATATCTGTCAAAGAATATTAATATGTGAGACGTCATTTTGCAGTTAGAGTTTTTTGGTTTCAATTTGATAAGTAGGAGACAGTTGTAAAGGAAGTTTAAATTTTGAATGACATTGATATCTATCTATCTATCTATTTTTTGAAGGTCACGGCCAAGCCAGCACACCAAATTGGTGTATGAGATCCCCTTGTTTGTGGGACAAGGGACCCCCCTCCGCCCAGTGATTTGACTGGTAAAGTCTATGAAGGTATACATACCCTACCCCCCTCTGGATTTGAACCTGTGACCTCTTAAGAGGAAACACATGTTCTTAACCATTATGCTGGTATAGGTCCAAGTGTTGTGAGCATCTAAAGAATGTTATTATCCATTCAACTATGAATAGAAATTATGTTTTTTTTCTATGCCAAAAAAACCTAAGAGATGAATTTAAGTGGGTATGAACACTATGGTAATTTTTAAAAAAATGGTTGTTGAAACTTTCTTGCAAAGAAAAAAATTAACCACAAAATGGGAAAAATAAGGCTTATATGCACATTACATTGAAATTACATATGTATTGATACGCTTGAAAAGTAAATGATAAGTGGGGGTAAAACATGGATTTTGCATTGTTTCTTGTTAACTATGGTCATTTTATTATGTTCACTATCGGTTAATTAATGTGAGCAAATTCATTTTTCTAAAGGAAATTAATTAATGGTAATTATTTTATATTTATTAAGGGTTAATTAATGTGAACAAGTTCATTTCTGTTCACTAAGGATTATTTATTATAAGCAAGTTTATTTTCCTAAAAATGTAATTAATTAACTTAAATGCATAAAAATATTATTATTTACATGGATATTACATAATTACATTTACATAGAATTGCATAACATACACACACTACTAGTGCAATGAAATAGAGAATTTTTAGGGATATCCTTTTGTACTAGTTTGAGTTCAAATCTCATGTACCTCTAGTGGCATCCCAAATATGGCTAAGGATATAGTAGTGTTTGAGTGATAAGAAGACCAGAGTCTAGTTGGAGTTATAAGATATCACGAATAGGCTTTCCATAGTCAATAATTTGTCAATTGGTTTTAATTTGATGAGCTATTGAAGGCACCCCTTTCATCTACTCCAACTACAATACACACATCCACCAAACAGAGTGGCATCAACACACTAGAAGCTATGAAAACCTCTGGGTGGAGTGAATTAGAACTAGTGACGCATGAAAACTAGAGATTTGGCACTTATCTCTGTTGGCACAGGGGCAGACCCAAGGTTCAACGCTTCAACAGCGCACCAACAAAACCCTAACTACCGGCCCTTTCGGAAACACCTACGAAGCAGATGAAGTCTCACCCGAGGTAGAGGCAGGGGTGGTTGCAGGACTCAGATGTCTGCAACCTAGCTGGGACACATATATGTGATTATAACACCTTAACAGAGCACTTAGCAGACATCATTCATTAGTATCTAGCTTGTATTTACTTCGCAGACAAAACCATAATTATAGTGCAGTGCAGTATTCATCCAAATCTAATATATTCAAGCACTAAGCATATCAACACAGATCAGATCTAGCATCTTATTCACATCATTAAGCACTGAGCTATCATATTATGTATATCTAAGCATACATTACTACACTAAGCATTGACCATATGAACAATAAATCAATCACAATGCACAAAACAACCATAACACAGGATATACATGGTTCACCCCCAGCCTGGGGCTACGTCCACCAACTCTTCTTCTCTTTATTATCTTCATTCAATCATCTACATGCACAGAGCCTCAGAACCCACTCCGCATAGGATAGGAGATCTGCACGCACCTCGCCAGATCCTCCTTCCCCAAGCTAGGTTTAAGCACAAAGCCTTCTTACTATCTATACACAAGCTTCTTACAATCACTTGCACTTAGCTCTACAAGTTCTTAACACATAGTATGCACTAAGCATTCACAACTATTCGCACTTAGCACCCTTCGTCTCTTCCTACATCGCCTAGATATCTATTTATACATTACAAAATGGGCCTAAACATGGGTAAACCCATGGGCCAACATCCCCATACCCGTTACATAAGCCCAAAACCCAAAAATCCCTAAAAAGGGGTTGATATTCTGCGATCTCTGTTTCAACTTGCGCTCTGGCTTCGAAGCTGAGATCGCAGAATATCAACCCCTAAAATGTATAGTAGATTATGCATATGCATATGTATGGATAATTTTTAAAATAAACTCTAAAACATATAGAATGATTATTAATATAATTACAATGAACTCCAAATCACATATTATGGAATTAATAATTCCAAAACATATACAATATAGTATGTTTATAATATCAACACTTGTATCACACATCTTTCATGTGTACATGAAAGATATGCATGACTCTCAACTCCACATATATATTTTATCCAATTTATAAACAAAGAATGAAGTTAATAACAAACTCTTATTCATTTAATAACCTTGAAAGATAATGATAGGAAGTTTCATTCATTAAAACCTATAAGGACACAAAATTAAAGCAATTCAATTGTAATGTAAGGAAGAAGTAAGGTAAGACATGATATGGAGAGGCATTTGATCTGTAGAAGAATCGACAACTTAGAATTGGTCTAAAGATGATGATAGGAAGTTTCATTCATTAAAACCTATAAGGACACAGAATTAAAGCAATTCAATTGTAATGTAAGGAAGAAGTAAGGTAAGACATGATATGGAGAGGAGGCATTTGATCTGTAGAAGAATCGACAACTTAGAATTGGTCTAAGTGGAATGGTGGCATGCTTTGATACACTTTTTATACCACAACAGTGCACATAATTAATATAAAGTGATCATGAAATTATGTTATCAATATGGACTGATGTGTTTGTGATAAGATTCAAGAAGTGTCTTATGTGTTTCCCTAGGGCTTGATATTATTGAGCGTTTCCCTTGGGCTTGATATTATTGAGCTAGGAGCCTAACTATGGACATGGACATTAAGAAGAGGCATGTGATGTCTAAATCACTATACATTCATTTAAATATGCTAATGTGACCTATAATTTTGAGGAAGTGAAAAAGGCATTGGTTGTTCATCTAAAGATATGAGGAAATGATACTAAGACTTATTATCTACCCATAACCATATATTTTGGGAGCATATTTTTAGCCACGTGTGGCTATGGAATAATCATGGTGAGAACATTATGATTAGATATTCATAGAATAATCATGTTGGGATAACCATGGAACAATCATGATGGAATAATCATAATGAAATAAAATGGATTCTTTCCTTAACTAGGAACAAACTTACCAAAACCAAAAAAAATAATGTTTCACAATAGGACTATCTATAGAACATGTAACCCCTTTGTAAAAAAAATTGGTTAATAAAAATGTCCTTTTATAGTAAAAATGATGTGAAACACCATAAAAGTGTAATAATGATAATGCTCTATCAAGAAGCAAATGCTTTCAAATTGCCTACGTGAAATTAAATGAGTCTAGATTGATGCCTTAGATCATTAGTAAAAACCTTACAAATTTAAGATAACATTTAGAGTTAATTACCCATTATTACCCATTATTGTTTATGGGGTGGTGAATTAAGAAGGCAAGTTGGGGTTGAGAAATTTCATGAAGGAAAGAGAGCGGAAAGCACCTTTAAATAAAAGGCTATATGCATATAACCATTAAGAGAACAGTAATCGCTGAGTGGGGTGCATTGTTATGAATGACAACGAAAATGGAGTTTTCAGGTGGCAACAACTAATTAAAGCCCTTGTGCATGGCTTTTATGTATTCGTGTAGCATTGAATTGTTTGAGTCGCCGAAATTGTGGAAAACTCACTACGATAAATTAATGTAATGTTGGGATGTCTCTCTCTTGATTATGAAGTGGGAAAATGTTCTCTTGATTATGAGGTGGGAAAATGTTAAAAGCAAGTGGAAATATCTCTTTCTTAATGATTTTGATATGATAAGTGCATTGAAAAGTATGAATAATATTAAGGGTAGTTGGTAAGAATAATAATGATGACTTGTATAATTTGAATATTGAGGTTAAGTTTTAGATAGGGATCTTGAACTAAGACACTCTAATGTGAGGTGTATTTGTGTTTTTGAAGATTGGTGTTAATAGTTTAGATGTTTTAAGCTTAACCATGGTGTGTTCTTAGGTATTTGAACATCTTTAGGAAAGGAAAAGAGATTATTAGATAGGTTGAGTCATTTATACCTAGTAAGAAGCTTGTTTATTATACTTGGTTGTTAATGGATTGGGTGAGCAAATCCTTCATATAATAAATCATGATGGTTACATGTGACTATGTGTAAGAAGGTAGGTGGTTTCACTTCATGGATTTATTTCTTATGGATAATGTTGGGCCCTCCATTTTTTAGAAATGTTTGTTTTTGGGAAATGCCAAAGTTTTGAGGAAAGCATTGTATGATCAGTTGGAAAAGAGATAGTAGCGGAAATCAGTTAGAAGAGCGAAAAGCTAACTGAAAGGTAACTGAAAAGTAACAATAGTGGAGACAGCAAAAAGCACCATGCACTAGCTAGAAAAGCAGTTAGAAAAGTGGCAAAATCATCAAATGCTAGCGGAAAAAGTCTAGAAAAGTAGCGGAACAAGAATTCCAAGAAGCAACCATGAGAAAGATATAAAGAGGAAGGTGGTGTGATGAGGTACGGGGTTGTTTGGTTGATTGGTTCGAAGGAAAAAGTTTCAAACTTGATGAATGAGCGTGCAAGAGAGATACTCTAGATTTTTTGTTGTTCAGGTTGGGATCAATTTATTACTGTCACGATATTATTGTGATGGATTTTTTGGATGTTATTGTGCTTGCGCGGTAGCGTAGAGTATGTAATGGGTATATGGGAATAGATTTTTTTGCATAAGCTATTGTATGAGAGATGTACTCATTGTATGACAGTTTTGAGACATTGATAATATAGTGGATTCTTTGGGCCCTAAAATTTTATTATATTGTGTATGAATATATGGTTTCTATGCTACGCAATTACTTCTGTCACGTGTATTTAGAGTACAATCATTGTTTATGAATGTCTTTGTGTATTGATGTATGAATATAAGCGTGGTAATGTCAAATCGGAGGACACGTTCTCCTTGACTCACTTCACCACACACGTCTCGGTTGCGCTTCGGATGAGACCTCCTTCCCTTGTGGAAGGTTGAATATGATATCACTCCTATACTACAATGGTATCTTTTGTTGGTAACCTCCGAGAACCCCAGTCTTGATTTTCCACCAACAAATGGTTATGTTTTCAGGACCTGAACTTTAAAGTGAGTTTTTAGAGGATGCCTCATTGGATCTTCAAATCTGAAGTTGAGAATTGATGGGAAAGAAGGTGCAATGCGTTCATACAGAAAGAAGTTGAGTTGTGACACAAAATCTTTGGGGTTGTGAAGAGTTTTGTCTTCTATTCGGAAACTGCAAGTGACGAGTACGAGATATTTTGGATCAAATTTCCTAAAAAAATATTCCAGTGATTAGATTGGTTGAAAGAAGCTCTAGAATACAAAGATCGAGTTAAAAGAATATATAACTGGACCATTGAGGGTTTAGTAGCTCTTCACCAGTTAGATTATCATATCTCTCGTGTTGTTTTGTTTTGGGTACAGAATGTCTTAGAAGGCTACATTATCGAGTTTGTTGCAAAGAACCGCCAATATTTTTCAAAAGCATAAGTTGTATTCAAAGAAGGAGCCAGAGGAAGACTATTGTGGGAAATCTCTCTTTGGATCAATATTTTACTAGCGAAAGAAGCAATGTTATGTGTTCCTTCACTTGATATGGCAGTGTAAACCCATGTGCTTGGAGGGGGGTGATTTAGGAGAGGGTTCATGAGTTAGGTCAAGGAATATTTTATGGGAGATATGGGGGGTCATCAAAAGAAAAGTGTAAGGGACAAACAATATCAGACTAGGGTTGTTCTTCTTGAGAAGAGGTGGTGGAAACATATGAGAAAAGTGATGAAGATGTTTGGTTAGTCACGGAAGGAGATCGGCTTTGAGAGTAGTCATAGGAAAGAGTTAGAAGAGTTGTGGGAGTTGAAAAGACATGGAAGGTTGGCTAGTCGATGGTTTTGTTATCCCTCGATGTGTTCCAAGCTATTGTTGGAACGATGTCAAGGCACCCCAGGGGCTAAGACTCAAGATGAATCTTAAAGATAGATTTTCAATAAGGTAACTATGCAATATTTAGGAATTTTTTCCCTCTCTCTTTCTTAAAACTATAGGACCTGAAAAAAAACTCAGCCCAGGTGAAAAATTCTCTCAACTCTCAGAGGCATGTGTCTTCGAGTGTTTCAAACAATCAAGCTTCAAAGGAGAGTGATATGGTGAATTAGAAGAAAAACCAGACAAACATACAAGGAAATATTGAAAATGAATCATGTAGCTTATAGAAAAAGAATAGTGTGTTGAGCAATTAAGAATTCATCATCTCTAATAGGTGCATAAAGATCACTAAACATGCTTCAAACAGTTAACATTTTCGTACATTTAAATACATGGAGGTACCCTCAGCATATCATCTAAATGCATAAAGAAAATGACAAGAAATGGTCATTCATTCAAAGGAAATCACTTATGTGTCATGAATAAACATCATACAGTAATATTGAATATGGTGAAAACTTTTTTTTCTAAGCTTTTATAAATCAAATATGCTACAAGAAAACCAAAATGGGAAGAGATACTTTACAAGGACACAAACACTACAATAAAAATAATTGCATATTGAAACATAACACATGGGATGAATTTATAGTTTACTGTTGCATTTACCATCTGTCTGTGCTCAAGGTTTCTGATCAAACAGATCATGTTATAAGAAACTCTTAAATTCCCCAAAGTGTCGACCCTAACAATGAGTGCCTGATCCAGGTGGATATCGGTGGCCACCCACCTTTTCCAACTGGCTCAAAACAGCTTTATGGCAATTTCGGCAATTTACTATTTTTAGCAGGTTTTAACTTCCGGGGCCATTTTGAGGGCCTAAATGAAGGTTTTTCGAGATCGAGGTTCTCAATGATAGTCAAAGGCATGATTGAGACCCCAAAATGAATCTCCTCGACGATACCTTTCCAACGAGATATCACATGCCTAAAACGGAGATCGTATGCAAAAGTTACGACACCGGGAAGTTGATGCACCAACTTACCCAAACGGGGCCCACATGACTTTTGGCACTTCATCTCCTAGGGTTAGGTTTTTGGATGTCTAGGACTTTTGGCATTTCCGATTATTGTAAAAAGGCCTCCAGAGCCTCATTGTAACCATCTTCTTGCGAATGCTAGTAGTCATCACATCTCTTCTCATAGATAAGCTGCCACCATTCTAGCGAGTCTTTCACTCTGTATTTTTACAGTCTCTGTACAATTCTTTCATTAATAGAAATCTCTGTGTTTATGGTTTCATCTCTGATATATTTCTGTTATATTACTGGATATACGCGATATCTCTGTGCATTTCTTTATTATATCTCCGCTCTCATTTCGTGCCGAAAATAATCTGGATCAGTGGTATCAGAGCAGGCTGCTCTTGTTCGTGTTTTTTAGTGCATGTCCCCGACGAGGTCCGAGTATAGCAAGTTGGGTCTCGAGCTTTTCTCTCTCGAGGACAATCGCTCTCGCACACCCAAGAAACCCTCAATGGCGGAAGAAAAGAAAAACGATGGAGCAGACGATCCTATCAGTCTG
>ML794621.1:227208-245178 GCA_009831015.1 Picea engelmannii
GTTGATGCACCAACTTACCCAAATGGGGCCCACATGACTTTTGGCGCTTCATATCCTAGGGTTAGGTTTTTGGATGTCTAGGACTTTTGGCATTCCTGATTATTGTAAAAAGGCCTCCAGAGCCTCATTGTAACCATCTTCTTACGAATGTGAGTAGCTGTCACATCTCTTCTCAGAGATAAGCTGCCACCATTCTAGCGAGTCTTTCACTCTGTATTTTTACAGTCTATGTACATTTCTTTCATTAATAGAAATCGTGTATTACTGTATCTCTGTGTTTATGGTTGCATCTCTGATATATTTATGTTATATTACTGGATATACGCGATATCTCTGTGCATTTATTTATTATATCTCCACTCTCATTTCGTGCCGAAAATAATCCGGATCAGTGCCTTCATTGTATTTTTTTATTCTCGCTCATGTCTTAAAAAAATTTCTTCAAACCACTTCCATGTTCTTGAATATTCTTACTGCTTCTTTATTCTTGAGTGGTTTTCCCCCTAGTAGAAAATAGTTATTTTCACCTGCTAGGATTTATGTTATGTTGAGATTGTGGAATAGATGGACATTTTCCATTCAAAATATCATTGCATCTTTGTCCCTTAAAATCCCTTGCAATCATTTTTTTTGTTGGTTGAGCGCTTGAACTCAAATTTGCAGAAGTCATGAAACTCGGCCACCATTGGATCAATCTCGGCGAATAATATTAGTCGTTGATATTTTAAGTATGAGACTTAGCTCATCAGATCGGATTTATCTATGAGTGTGATCCTCCTGAAAGGAAACAGACATGGTGCTCGATGGCTAGGTGAGGTTGATGTGCTTAAGAACTGAAATCAAACCAAGATCGACGATCTAGAGTCTAATCCAATGTGATCCACTAATTTGAGCTCGACCAAAAATAGAAAATCCTTTAAGAATCGATAGCATCGTTATTGACATCATTAGGGTCCCAATGACACATGCCAACTTTAAGTTGATCTACGTTGGTGTTGATGTGGCAAAGGAGTAGACCACGCATCGCTTCCCGGTGACTTGGTGGTCCAATGATCCTGATATGCTTCGAGATCCTGGAAATAGATCTGGACAGTCGATTAGAGGTGTACCCATCGAAGTGGTCCAAGATTGAGTCTCAATAGGACTCTAACGAGGGAGACCCTGAGCTAGTCCATCGAAGTGAGACTTGTCAAAGGTGTTTTGTTGGAGCTAAAGGGAGGAAGTGATCCAAATGGATATCGGTGGCCACCCACCTATTCCACTGGCTCAAAGAACAGTTTTCCACTTTGGCAATTTTTTTAAAGTTTTTCGAGTCCCAAACTTTTGGGGTCATTTTGAGGCCCTAAACAACGTTTTTTGGGGATTTTGGGGGCTTAGGGATTTCCATTAGCATATCCTATTCCCCAGCGAAAGTTTTACTTCTCAAATAGACCTTTCCAACAAGGTATCGAACACCCCAAACAAAGATCGTATGCAAAAGTTATGCCCTCGAGAAGTTGACGTATCAACTACCCCCACCAGGGCCTGCAAACCTTTTGTCCTTTCATATTTCGGAGTTAGGTTTTTGGATTTTTATTATGTTAAAAATGCCTTTGGAGCCTCATTGTAATCATCATCTTCTTCTTTTGAATGAGTGTAGTATTCACATCTCTTCTCGAAGATAAGTTGCCACCATTCTAGCGAGTTCATTCACTCTGTATTTTTACAGTTCTGTACATTTCTCTCATTAAGAGAAATTGTGTATTATTGTATATATGTGTCTCTTGTTATATGTAACACTTTGTTTCCCCAAGTCTGTAAATATAACTATATTGGCCAAGGAACTATGGAAAACCTAAAAGTGTGAATGTTTGATTTGATGGACCTTTGTACAAAAGGTTGATGAATGTAAATTCTTTTATTTTAATAGAAAATGGTTATGTGTTGCATGACCTCTAAAAGAGGGGATGTGCTAAGAGAAAACCATGAATTCTATGAAAGGTGGTGGAGGGGACCTAGAATGGTTGTGTTAACCTCCACTGAACCAGTACCATGCTGGAATTAATTGCTCAAATCAGAACAACCCTCTGACCCAAGAATGAATTACAATCGGGCTGGTAGGTGGGAACACCTCCTCAAGAGTTAATGAGGGGATGGGGCAGACCACCCATTCGTAAGGCTTCTAGACCTGACCACGGGCTGGGAATTTGAGCCACATGCAACCTTGTTGAGGAAGGCAAGAAAGGAAGTGTGGTGGGTAGAGGAAGACCTGCGGGAAAAAAAATGCAGAGAAGAGAGCGGAAACTCTTGAGTCTGAGGAAGGACTAAAAGAGGAACAGTGAGTTCTGATCATAGAAAATAGAGATTGAGCCAAGAGAAGGAGAGTAACCTTCATCCTTATCTATTTTTGTATTGGGATAAGGAGAGTTACCTTCGTCCCTAACTTCCGTTGAGCTGGAAGTAAGAGACTGAATCTCAAAGCATCGTGGCTTAAGCTCGGGGGTGGCCAGTGATAAATCCATTAGGAGTGACTGGTCCTATGGTTGGGTGGAAATGAGCACCCCTTTCAGTAGTCCCATCACACTCTATGGTTATGATGAGTGTTTTCTTGCCTTTTTCTTTGAATTGTAAATAACGGATGCATGCGAGTATTTACATGTCTATAAAGGGTTCTTTCTTTGTATTAAATGATTAAGTTATGAGTATGTGTTCGTTCCTTTGAGAACCTATATTTTTTCTTGAATTTCCATACGCCCCATCTTAATCACTAGAAGGTGCTTTCCCCAAAAATTTACCTCACCGTTCCAGAGTCAGAGCAAGCCTCTGGGCATAGCTATCGTTTTGGTAACCTCACAAGTTACTTTTCCTTGATTCATAGCTTAAAGCTCTAAGAGTTGGGAAGGTGTTCCCTTCATACCAATAGTCTAGGAGACTCTGAACTTGCGCCTATTCCCTTAACCAAAAACTCGACTAAGAGCGGGGATTATAGCCCAAGATTTATATGAATATCCACGTGACCTGGGTCTAGGAACCTTGCATCTCGAGGCTTCGAGATGTCAAATTGCATGATAGTCAAGTTGAACCCCGCAACTGCTATGAACCGTCGATCTATGAACGGAGATCGAGGGCAGGGAATCATTGCAGAGCGCGAAGGTGAAAATAGCGGACATGCTAGTTCGTGGCCTGCAATTCACCCTTGACTTTGATCTCAACGAGTTGGAAGATCAACGATCCTGGTTAGACTAGAATCGAGCAAGCACTTTCCAGATTGTGTAGGTCGAACTCTCTGGTAAAGAGTACGCATGTTGGGGCCCCGCAATTTCTATGAATCATCGATCATCGTTGACCTTCGATCTGAGTTTTATGCAACCCATGAAATGCAAGGAGCATGTGGGACTACAAAATATTCAAGGAGATCAACCTCAGAAGAGATAGTGCTTTCAGGATTGCAGACGAAATCTAGGAGACGGGCCTGTGGGAGGAGAAAAGTTTGAATCCTTCGAGCACTTAGAAAATATTCTAAGTTAGAGTAAGTCAGAATATTAGGAGGAGGAGCGACAATGGTCGTTGGATCACAACGCCAAGGATCGACAACCTTATGATCTAATCAAGGTGCACAAACCTTATCACTTTACACACGTAGGAGAAGAGAACTTACCAAAGTTTTTAAGTCCCGAAGTAATTTGGGACTGTCCATTGTTAAGGAGAACAAGTGGTGTAAGATTCATAACTCTGGAAGTTCATGGACCGGGAGGAGGTGAAATAGCCGAAGTAATTTCAGGTCATCCTTCACCAGGAGGTGAATCTGGACTGCCATATCCAGAGGGATACGTGGTGATGGACCGTAGACTACGGAGGAGTCTATTCAAGGTTTTTCAGTTAGTAGTTGAGATTCATGAACCTCGAAGACCCGAAGTGGATCTGGACCGCCATATCCAAACAGACACGTGGTGACAAATCGTGGACTCCGGGAAAATCTGTGTGAGATTTTTCAATTGAGATCTGAGACTCCCAAAGTCCGGAGAGTCGGAGAGCCGAAGTAATTCACATACATCAGATTAAGAAGGGACGTGGCATGAATCTATGGACTCTAGGTGAAGTCCTGAAGTAATTCATAGTCATCAAATATAGAGGAGACGTGGCGTAAATCTGTGAACACCAGGTAAGGACCCAAAGCAATCCTCAATCGTCATATCTAGAGGACAGGTGGCACAAATCTATGGACTCCAGGTAAAGACCCGAAGTAATCCTTGATTGTCATATCAAGTGGGCACGCGTTAGTGGATTATAGCCTTCGGATAAAAGCCACTGGAAAAAAGGGTGAAGTTTGAGATTTGAGATCTCAGAAGTCCAGAGACTCAAAGGAGATATCGACCATTGACTGAGAAGAGGGCCATAGGACCACTGATCTAGTTGAAAGTTCAAACACCCGAAGTAGAAGCAGGTTCATTGATTTAGGAGGACAGGTGTCCGCAGATCATCAACTCCGGAAGATTGAGGTATAAAGGAAAGAAGGGTTTGAAATTTGAAAAGTCTGAAGTCTGGAATCGCGAAGGAGATCACATATGTTGATTTAGGAGGGGAAGATATGAACCATCATTTCATACAGTATCGTCAATATCGGTAGATCGACAATTCCGTAGCATTGTGGGGATCGAAGGTGCACGAACTTTAAAAAGTTGAGGGCGGGACACAATCCAAACCCTGGTTTTCGAGAAAGGACACGTGGAAACTCGAGGAGAATTGTGGGCCGAAAATTAGTTTGGTTTCAAACTGCCTTTGGCCACACCCGCAATTGTGTGTTTGTGTGAGGTCATCGCCCAAGGTCACATCCAAGGAGGGGCCAAGAGAAAAGGGGATAATTCCAACTCTGAGACTTCGCGGCAGAGCGAAGGAGAAGGTCGCAGGTATCATAAGACCTGGACCAGAAGCCGCAAGGGCCTGTGTTTGATTAAAAGGTGAGACTATCAAGGTCTCGAAGTCTTTTTTGAATTAGAGAATCAGATAACCTTAACCGGAGGATCGGACTGAGTCCCGGACTACCCAAATTAGGAAATGTAGATGGAAAGGATATGTTCCTGCAAGGAGGACAAAAATTTAATTTTATTTTCACCCCATCATGGATGTGTTACAAATTGGTATCAGATCATGGTTACAACACTTAGCCTTCTTGGGCTCATGGACGAATCGCTTAAAAAATCTATTTGGAGTAATTTTAAAAGAGTGACACTCTACCTTACCTCTTTCTTAAAAATTATGGTTTAAAATGTTATTAAAGAAAAGAATGAAACTTTCTACTATGTGTGTGCATTTAATAAATTGAACTATGTATTGCTCATGAAATAATAGACTTTTAGCTAACAATAAGTGTTTTTGTCAACACTCGAGTAGTTAGTAAATCACAGGAAAACTTCAAGACTAAAGGATGGTGATGTGTCATGAAGTGGGGGATGGCTCCCACAATAGAGACAAAGAATCTGATGAAAGGAGGGCGGTGGAAACCCCTCCAGATCTGGCTGAAACTGTAAGAATCCTGAGGGATGAATTACAGAGTTGCAAAGATGACAATGAGAGATTGATAAAGGAGAAAGAAAAACAAACATAAATTAACATAGTCTTGTTGCAGAGCTTGTCTGACATATAGAGGCAACTACAGCATGAACCCGCAACCAGTCATGTGGACCGACGACATAAGAAGAGAATTCAAAGTCTACCTGAGATCCTAAAACATGAATCCATAAGTGACCACACTGGGAGAAGTGCCTCGAAGAAGGCCCAACCTGAAGGTAGGGGATACTCATCAGTAGAGTCCTCTGGAAAGGAAGCTAGAAAATCCAAAGGATCTTCTAGTAGCAGAGAAAGATCACATTCTCAAAGGAAAGGAAAGAAGCGGAAACATTCCAAAAATCATGATCCTGAAGAATTCAAGAAAGCCAAACCACCCTCTTTCGATGGAGAGATTAGGAAGGGAGAAGAGGTTGAAGTTTGGCTGCTTGGTTTAAAGAATTACTTCAGAGTCCATGACTACTCTGAAAAAATTGAATGCTCGAATAGCCATCTTTAACCTGAATGGAAAGGCTTCCATTTGGTGGGAAGACCTTAGGAATGTGAAAGGATTCCATGAGAAGGACTTGCCATGGAAACAGTTTGAGAAATACTTCAGGAAGCAGTATCTGTCAGACAAATTCATGGATGGGAAGACTAAGGAATTCTATGAACTCGGGTTGGGGCAACTCACCATAGATGAATTTATCAATAAATTCCTTGAGATATTGAGGTATGTACCCTACATAAAATATGAAAAAGTAAAAATGCAGTGGTTCATTAGTGGTTTACCTCAGACCTACCAGGACAGGATTGAGTTTGATGAACCAAAGACCTTAGAAGAAACTATTCGGAAGGTGAGGTATTTTTATGAATAGTTTGGGAGTAACACAAGACCTCACGAGGACTAGAAGAAGAGGAGTCGTTCAGGATTCCAGAAGAAGGGTTTTAAATCCTCGAGATTTAAGAAATATGGAAAATATTCTAGAAGGAGCCTTCCTACTTGAAGTGTATATCAGCAAAATTTCCCCTCTCAAAGTGGAAATAAACCTTTTAAGACAGTCCCAGAAAATACCGATAACCTAAAGAAGGAACCCTTAAAATGATAGGGTTGTGGAGAAGATCATCGATTGGGGGACTACCCACATAGACAACAGAACAGTAAGAGAGTCTACAATATCCAAGAAGCTACTACTATCAATGATGTGGCTAGGATCATGCCACGAATATATGCATCCTTGGACAACAATCAAGCCGACCACCAAGCTTCAGTAGTGGAGCTAGAAGGTATGATCATCAACCATCTAGTTTCTATTTTAATTGACCCGGGTTCTAATTTGAGTTATGTGGCCCCTCAGACTGTTGATAAGTGTAAACTAAAACCAATTAGACATGTTAAACTCTGGTTGGTGTGATTAGCCACTGGGACCAAAAGAAAGGTGGCAGAGGTCATACCATCCTGTTAATTCATCATGGATGGATTTCCCACCTGAGTGATCCTTAACATACTTCCCCTGGAATCTTATGACTTGTTGATTGGTATGGATTGGTTGGCTGCTTATAAAAAAAAATTGGACTATTATCAAAAGACTTTAATATGTGTAAATGAAGAAGGTATAAAAACGACCCTCCAAGGGATTCAGAAGCCTGTCTCAGTGAGACAAATATCATCCCTTCAAATGAAAAAGTATTGCAGAAAGGGGTGTTCCTTATATGCCATATAGGTAATGGAATCTGTTGAGAATGACAAACCAAACCTAGAGGACCACCCCATATTAAGAGAATACAAGGATGTGTTCCCATAAGAGGTACTAGATCTACCTCCGAGGAGGTATATCAACTTATCGATAAAACTTACACCAGTAGTGGTACCAACATCTAGAACGCCATATAGAATGAGCACTCCAGAGTTGGTTGAGCTCAAGCTACAACTAAAGGAGATGATTGAAAAAGGATACATCTGACCCAGTGTATCTTTGTGGGGAGCTCCTATCTTGTTTGTGAAAAATAAATATGGCACACTCTGACTGTGCATAGATTACAGACAACTCAATAAGACAACCATAAAGAAAAAGTACCCCTTACCAAGAATCGATGATCTGTTCGACCAATTGGGAGGTGCTTCCATATTCTCGAAGATCGACGTAAGGTATGGATACCACCAAGTCTGGATTAAGGATGAAGACATCCACAAAACAGCCTTCAGGATGAGGTATGGTCACTATGAATTCGTGGTGGTGCCATTTGGTTTAACCAATGCCCCCACCACTTTTATGTTCTTGATGAATAATGTACGCAACAAATTCTTGGACAAATTTGTATTGGTTTTCATTGATGATATCCTAATCTACTCCAAGAACAGGGAGGAGCACGAAGAACATATTAGACTCGTACTTCAAGTACTAAGAGAGCATCATCTCTACGCTAAGTTTAGCAAGTGTGATTTCTTTCAGAAGCAAGTCCATTACTTAGGCCATGTCATATCTAAGGAATGGGTGGTAGTAGACCCCGACAAGATAAGATCTATTATGGAATGGCCTACCCCAAAGGATGTATCTAATATTAGGTCCTTCATGGGCTTAGCAAGATACTATAGAAGGTTCATAAAAGGGTTTTCCAAGATTGGTTGTCCAATCATTTCCCTTCAGAAAAAGGGGATTAAATTCATTTGGACATCAAAATGTGAAGAAAGATTTCAAGAACTAAAATACCTCCTGACCCATGCACGCATGCTAAAGATTGCAGACCCGGATAATAATTTCCTTATGTGTACAGATGCCTACAAGGAAGGACTCGGAGGAGTCTTTATGCAAGAGGGACGTAATTTGTTACACGTCTAGGAAATTAAATGAGCATGAGATCAATTATGTGACCCATGACCTAGAGTTGGATGCCATAGTACATGCTTTAAAAATGTGGAGGCATTACCACTTGGGTAGGAAATTTGTTTTTATGAAAGACCATTATGGATTGAGACACATGTTTGATCAACCAAAACTCAATGTCAGGCAAGCTGGGTGGATGGCTCTCCTTAGTGAGTTTGATTTCGAAATCAAACACATCAAAGGAAAGGAAAATAGGGTGGTCGATGCCCTTAACAGAAGTATAAAAATGATTCATCTGGAAACGGTAATCACCTGTGAAACGGATGTCAGGGAAAGAGTCAAGAATGAACAAGAAACAGATGCATTCTTCAAGACTGTGACCTCATGCCTAAGGCAAGAGCCTACAAGGCTAAAATATGAAGGCTACCAGATGCTCGAAGAAGGCATGCTGACTTACAGAAACAGATTGTATGTTCCAAACTGTGACAACTTGAGGAGGTTCATAATGGATGAACTACATAAGAGACCATATATCAATCACCCAGGAAATTAGAAAATGATCGCGGCCACTAGGAAACAATTCTATTGGCCTGGATTGAAGAAAGACATAGCTAACTATTTAGCTAAGTGCCTAGAATGCCAGCAAGTTAAGGCAGAACACCGACATCACAATCTGAAACTGGTACCCGATTCCCTGAATCGATGACCTCCTTGATTAGCTCACGGCGGCCAAATAATTCAGTAAGATTGATCTGAAGTCTAGATACCACCATGTCCCAATAGAATAGACAAATGTATGGAATATTTCCTTCAAGTAAAAAGAAGGTATTTTTGAATGGATGGTCATGCCCTTTGGTTTGACAAATGCTCCAGCAAAATTTATGAGGATGATGGACGATATCCTACTACCTTTCACCAATACTTTTGTAGTGGTGTATCTGGATTACATCGTCATCTACAACAAGACTTGGGTGGAACACTTGCATCATATTCAGCAGGTTTTGCACACCCTGCGGAAGCACAAACTATGTGCAAACTTCGAAAAATTCTCCTTCGGCATGGACAGGGTCCATTACTTAGGATACATCGTTGATCAGCATGGTGTGCATGTGGATCCAGCCAAGATCTAGGTCATTCGTGACTGGCCAGCCCCAACCACACTCATTGAACTTCAAAGCTTCTTGGGCCTCGCAAATTTCTATCATAGGTTCATGGTGGGATTATCTCATATCGCATGGGCACTCAGCCAAGTAACCAGGGGTGGCGGTAAGGAAAAATTTGTGTGGGGCCTATCCCAATAGCAAGCCTTCGATGACTTGAAGAAGCGTTTGTGCTCATCCCCGGTACTTTCATTATCATACCTGCAACATCCCTTTGAGATCGAAACAGATGCTTCAAACTATGATGTGGGTGTCGTTCTCTCTCAACACAACCACCCCGTGGCATATTATAGTGAGACACTTTCAGATGTTGTTCGTAAGTACCCTACTTACAACAAATAAATGTACTCCATTGTGCAAGACTTCTGCCAGTGGAGATAATATATTCTTTGGAAGGAGACAATCATCCACACTGATCACAAGCCACTACAGTTCATGTAGACCCAAGGCAAGTTCCAGAATGACCACCATCAAAAGTGGTCAACATACTTACAGCAATTCCACCTCGACATCAAGTATAAAACAGGAAGTACCAACCAAGTTGTTGACTGCCTCAGCCGACCTCAAGTCACGGAACTCACCACAGTGCTAGACTCTTGCAGCCACAAGACCTCCATATGGCCCCACCTCTATGAGATAGACCCTGACTTCTACACCACCTACCAATTTTTGGGAGCCAACTCAGTGGTCGCTAATTTCCATCTTCAGGACAGGTTGTTGTGTCTCCTGGGCCATCTCTTCATTCCATCAAGCGAGCGCGCGAAGATGATTTGGGAAGCTCACTACAGTCAAGTGATAGGACACTTTGGCATTGAAAAGACAGTGGCAGTGTTGCAGAAACATTTCTACTGGTTGAAACTTCGACAGGTTTTCGGCAAGTATATCAGGTCCTACATCGCCTATGTTATTTCCAAACTGACCACTAACAAACAGGGCATGTACACCCCTATGCATACTCCTAACAGGCCATGGGAATCCATCTCAATGTACTACATGTCAGGCCTCCCGTCCACCAAGAGGGGAAATGACTGTGTTTTTTTGGTTGTTGATCGCTTTTCCAAGATGGTGATTCTAGTCGCCTGCAAGAAGAACATCACAGTAGAAGCCACTGCCAAGCTCTTCTTTGAATGAGTATGGGTACATTTTGGGATCCCACAAAAAATTATCTCATACTGTGATAGTTGGTTCCTCAGCTCATTATGGTCGAGCCTCTGGGCACTGTTGGATACCAAGCTCACCAAATCCATTGTCTTCCACCCCCAGAAAAATGGCCAAACCGAGATCGTCAATTGGATGGTCGTACATATCTTATGCATGTACAATTCAAAACACCCTCGCACATGAGATGAGAGTCTTCCCTATGTTCAGCATAGCTACAATCGATCCATGCATATCTCAACTGGCCATATCCCCTTTCAGGTGGGGTTGGGATTCCAACCATTGGGCCCCATGGATGTTTCACTACCCCTGGCGACCACCTTGGTCGACTCGTCCCCTGCTCCACCAGAAGCTGAAAAAGCCACTCGGTTCATTGAGTGGATCCAACACATCCACCAATATGTTTAGGATATTCTACAAAAGTCTAATGCCAAGTAAAAGCAACGCCATGATCAGCATTAGGTGCCACATAAGTTTCAGGTGGGCAAAAAGTTTGGTTGCATTTGCAGAAAGAACGCCTTACAAGGCCCTATCAGAAGCTTATCCCACTCTGTTATGGGTCGTACATCATCACCAAGGTTGTGGGTGACAATTATTTTGATCTCAACATTCCCCCCTTCCTTGGTCTGCATCCATTCTTCAACGTGGGTCTCCTTCGGCCATATTTCCCACCATTATTGGACACCTGATAGCAGAGCAGTTGACACCAACAGAGCTCAACCATGACTACATGAAATAGGCATCCAGTGATCATATTGTGGACACAGAGATCAAAGGCACTTGACAGCAAACGATTCAGCTTTATCAAGTCGTCAAAGCAGGGCATCTCCTGCACCAAGGCAAGTGGCTCACCCGGGGCCAAATTCAGTAGAAATTTCCTCATTTGATGGGGTAACTCAATGAAATGGAGACCATTTCTTCCTAAGGAGGGAGGATTGATCTAGGTGGATATCGGTGGCCACCCATCTATTCCAATGGCTCAAAAAACAGTTTTCCACCTTGGTAGTTTTTCAGCATTTTTTTCTGGTTCCAAACTTGTGGGGTCGTTTTGAGGCCATAAACGACGTTTTTGGGGGATTTGGGGCCCAGGAGACTACTAAAGACACTTACCTATGCCAATCAAAAAATATTCTTCTCAATTAGACCTTTCCAATGGGCTATCATGCGCCTAAAATGGAGATCGTATGCAAAAGTTACGACCCTGGGAAGTTGATGTACTAACTTACCCAAACGGGGCCCACGTGACTTTTGGTGCTTCATCTCCTAGAGTTAGGTTTTTGGATGTCTAGGGTTTTTGAAATTCCTATTTATTGTAAAAGGCCTTTAGAGCCCCATTTTAACCATCTTCTTGTGAATTAGCGCTGTCGTCACATCTCTTCTCAAAGATAAGCTGCCACCATTCTAGCAAGCTTGTTTTCCGCCGCATTTTACAGTTTCAGATTATTTCCTTATTGAATAGAAAACCAGTTTTATTGTATCTCTATTATTTTGTGTTAATCATATTTTAATAATCTGTATTCATTTCATTATGCTCATAAAATATGGATCAATCCCCAAAATAACTTGTTTCTGTAACTTTTCATAGGCTCTCGAATATTTCCCTATGTCTTGAATTCATCCAATCTCGGCCTAGCAACCTCAGCAAGCCTTCATATCTTTGATGAGAAAAAATATACTACTAACATTAGCTCTAGTGAAGACAACATACACATGTGTTCCATTGAGAACTATAAACCAAGTGCCTTCTTCTATTGGGTTATGGAGTCTGCCACAAAATGATACATCTCCATTATACCTGAGAACTAATCTGATATGTGAAACAGAAATGCTCAACAACTTGCAGCATTAGAACTCTACTTACTTGTTGAAGTAATGGATGATGAAAGAAGTAAAATTAAAACAAACTCAATGGAAATAAAATAAAAGGAATTATTTATGTACAGGTTAAGAAAAAATTGCAGTGATCATTATTGTAAGAAGTGTTTGAGGAACCTCCCATTCACAAGAGCCCCAAAAAATTATCCATCCAATTGGGCTAATTCATATGTGTTGTCACCTTGCACTGCAATAACCTAGAAGGTCCAAGCCAAAGATTGTCAAACTTTCCATGTTTCCCTTTATCTTCCCTTTGGGCATCCCATTTCAGGACCAGATCTCTTGTCGTGAAATTTCTTTCCTTAGTCCTTTTATCAAATATTTCCTTTATTCTTTCTTGGTGAGCTTGGGACTTTATCTGTACCTTCTCTCTTACATGTTGAACTTCAATCAGCTGGTTAATTCTTCTCTACATGTCATTTGATTCTGCCTCCTCATCTTGTAGTACTTTGATCACATGAAGGCTAAGTTGAATGGGGAAAATGTCTTCCAATCCATATACTAGCTGAAAAGGGGGAGTTCTGATGGCTCTTTTAATGTTGACTCTGTCTTCCCATACATTGTATTTCAAGTGTGAATCCCATACCTTCTTGTTTTGGGACAACATTTTCTTAATAATATTGATGAGGTTTTTATTAGAGGATTCATCCAAACCATTTCCCTGTGGATATTAAGGAGTAGAGTGTCTGAGCTCTATGTTATAGTTCTGACAAAACCTAACCAATTTGGCAGATTTGAAGGCATGAGCATTGTTAGTGATGATATTTCTTGGGCACCTAAATCTGACCAAGATATTTTCATCAAGGAGATTCATGATGACTGTATCAGTAGCTACTCTTGTAGGGATGGCCTCTACCCATTTTTTGAAATAATATGTGGTTGTCAAAATCCAATTATGTTGTCCACTTGAATTTGGATTAATATCATCAATGAAATCCAATTCCCACTATTGAAAATGTGTCGAAGCTTTGATTTGTCTTGGTGGAAGGGGAAACAACTTTTTCTTTCCTGCAAACAATTGATACTCTACACATACTCTAACCATGCAATTTACATTATAAAACAAAGAGGGCCATTAATAACCATCCTTGAGGATCTTATATGCAGTGGCTCTCCAACCATGGTGACCTCCACATACACCCTTGTGAAACTTAGTGATAATACTCTCAGCTTCTTCTTTAGTGAGGAAATTTAGTAGAATTCCCCCTAGGCCCTTCCAAAACAGATTTTCCCACAAAATGCAATACTTCAGAGCCTTAAGTTTAACAAACCTAGCCTTGGCTTTATCCCATGTTGGTGAGAAGCTAAAATTTTACAAGTAAAATATGATGTCTTTATACCAATCGGACTGAGAAAATTTAGAATTTACCTCTAAGGATGGTTCTTGTGTTTCATCCCCTTTAGAATATGTTGCTATGATGTATGTTTACAGTGTATTCAAGTCTAAAACTATGCATTTATACTTATCCAATAGTTTGTCTAGTCCTTGTCCTTTTACTAGATTTGTGGGATTGATCTCCACATCATACTCTTTGAATTTGGCAATCCATTTACCCCTTCTTCCCTCACTCTTAGGTTGTGTGAGAATGTCCTTTATAGTACTAGTGGGTGCATAAGCCAATATCTTAGAGTGCAATATATAATCCCTAAATGTTTTCAATGCTTTGACCAATGCATAAGCTTGTTTCTCCATGCTATTGTATTTTAGCTTAGCATCCCTCAAGGCCTTGTTGAAAAAGGTTATGGTTTGTTCTTGATTTTATTCATTCTTATACAGCAACAAAACCGTTATAGTATGTACCGATGCACAAGATAAGATGAGGAAATCCTTATCATAATTTAGGCTGATCAAAACTGGAGACTCTCCCAAGGCTTCTTTGATCTACTAAAAATATTCTTTAGCTTTGGTTGTCCACTTGACTTCATGGTCCTTTTTCAACATGTTGGTAATGTGCTTCACCATTTCAACAAAATTAGGGACAAACATTCTCAAAAAATTTATCCTTTCTAGGAAAGCTTGTGTTTCTTTATTGTTCCTAGGCAGAGAAATTTGGTTGATTTCCTCCACCCTTTCTGAATCTATTTTCACTCCTTCCTTGGATACGCTATGGCCCAAAAACTTTACTTCTTTCATAGGAAAATAAGACTTTTGGGGTTTCAAGGACAGCCCAATTTTCCAACATTTCACAAAGGTCTTCCTCAAATGCTTGATATGATCTTCATATGACTTGGAGAATATAGTTATGTCATCAAGATATATAATGATGAATTTATCCCTCTCACCCACAAAAGCGATGTCCATAGCCCTCTGAAATGTTTCTCCTGCATTTATCAAACCAAAAGGAATTTTTTCATACATGAAAGTCCCCCATGGTGTTGTGAAGGTTGTCTTTTCTCTGTCAACTAGGTGCATTGACACTTGGCTATATCCTGGAAAGAAAAAAAATCATCATGGATATCTTGTTTTCCCCCACCACTTTTTGTAGAGTATGATCCATCTTGGGCAGGGGGTATTTATCCTCAATCAGCATTTATTCAGGTTCCTAAAGTCCACACATAGCCTTATTTCCCCATTCTTTCTCCTCAGTAGAACCAAACTAGCTACCCATTCAGAGTACCTTAGGGGAATAATAATATGGGAATATAATTATTTTCTCACCTCTTTCTCAATAGTAGGAAAAAGAAGAGGATTAACTTTACTGAGTTTTTGCTTGAAATGCATTGTACCATATTTGATGGGTATTCAATGCTAGATGACACGGGTATCATAATTTTTTAAGTCCTCATATCTCCATGAAAAAACATTCATGTACTCTTTGAACAACTACAAATATTCTGACCTATGATCAATGGGAATAAATTTGCACAATTTAATATACTTTGGCTCCTTTTATGTCCCAAAATTATATTCCTCAATGCTATTGTCCTTAGGAAGGACAACTGGTTTTATAGGCACATCATTTCTATCAAAAAATTATTCTAAAGGCGCTAGTCCTTTGGGAATGAAGTTATTCTTGAGTTGTAAGACTTTATGTTCATCCATGTAAATTTTGAATCGAGGGATACCTTCAGCTTCATCTCTAATCCTATTTGGTCTCTTCTTCATCGTCTAAGTCAATATGAGTATTTGCAAACTCATCTATCACTTCCATGAATATTTTGTTTTTTTTTCCATCTTCAAAAACTTTTCAATAATTGATTTTATTAGGAATGAATGGTATGTATCTCATATCAATCTCATATTTAGCTTGATGGGTGGTTGGTACTTTAAAGGTATTGGCCACTACTGCTAAAGAATCAGTTGGCTAATTAAACTCTCTTAAAACAACATAAATATTGAAAACTTCATAAAAAAAATATCAATCACATCCCATACCTGATTTATGTAGGCCTTCATTCTTGGATGCCTTGTTTGGTAGGAACATTTCACTTGCTGCACAACTAGCCATCAATCTCAAAATGACACCAACTTGGTAATTTGCATCTTCCTTGATACCTCCAAGCCTAAGATCAAGGATTCATATTCAGCCACATTATTTGTGGCCTCAAACTCTATCTTGTAGGACAAATGGATTTCCTTTTGGGTAGGAGATATGAGCACTATACCAGCCCCAACCCCTTCTTTTCAGTATGCCCGATCAAAAAACATTTTCCATATACCATCTATCTCTTCAACAAGATTTACAAGAGGATTTGCAAGAATAAGAGTTTCATTGTACTCTTCATTTATAGATAGGATACAACATCCTAGATCTTCATCAGCAGCATATATGGGATGCTTCACATGGTTGTTCTGGTCACTAACCACATAAGCAAATTGTGTCCCTCGATACAACCTTTTGAGCTCTCCTCCAAAAACTGGTATAGTGGCATAAGTCATATCCATATGCATAGTGTCTCCCAATCTCATATTTAGCTTCATGGGTGGTCGGTACTTTAAAGGTACTAGCCACTACTACTAAAGAATCAATTGGCTAATTAAACTCTCTTAAAACAACATAAATATTGAAAACTTCATAAAAATTATCAATCACATCCCATACATGATTTATGTAGGCCTTCATTCTTGGATGCCTTGTTTGGTAGGAACTTTTTACTTGTTGCACAACTAGCTATCAATCTCCAAATGCCACCAACTTGGTAATTTGAATCTTCCTTGCTACCTCCAAGCCTAAGATGAAGGCTTCATATTCAGCCACATTATTTGTGGCCTCAAACTCTATCTTGTAGGACAAATGGAAATCCTTTTGGGTAGGAGATATGAGCACTATACCAGCCCCAACCCCTTCTTTTGAGTATGCCCCATCAAAAAAAAAAATCCATATACCATATATATCTTCAACAAGATTTACAAGAGGATTTGCAAGAATAAGAGTTTCATTGTACTCTTCATTTATAGATAGGATACAACGTCCTAGATCTTCATCAGCAGCATATATGGGATGCTTCACAGGGTTGTTCTGGTCACTGACCACATAAGAAAATTTTGTCTCTCGATACAACCTTCTGAGCTCTCCTCCAAAAACTGGTATAGTGGCATAAGTCATATCCATATGCATAGTGTCTCCCAATTTTTGTTCCCATGTTCTAGACAACATCATGCCATAATTAGTTGGTAAGTCATCTACCACCACGTCCATCATAATTCTCTTAAAATGCAACTAGGACAGGGTGAAAACCATGTCCTTGATAATCCCATAAAATTTCATGTTTCGAGCATCAAAATAATAGAGGTCATGATATGGCCTAGTTATCTCCAACCCCAACGTTTCCATGACTATTTTGGGCATAAGGTTGTGTGATGCACCAAAATCCAGCATAGGATAGTGCAACATCTTACCATGAATATTTAAGGCTACATAGAAATGTTCCATAGATTCCTCTTTGTCATCAATGTGAGGGCCAAACACTAGTGTGGGGCATTCATCTTGTACATTCAAAGTATTAGGAAGACTTGTTGATCCCTTCTCCTACATAAATTTCTCAATTTGCTTATGGTATGAGGGGTTTTTAGCCATCTCTACTAGAGGCATAGGAATCTTGATTCTAGACAATTCATGTTCAATATTGAAAAGTGAAACTAATTCCTCAAGTTCTTTAGTTTCTTTTTCTTTTTCTACAAGCTCCAAAACTTCATTTACCTTGGGGATGTCTAGAACTTATTTAGCTTTATCTTTGCAATGATTTGGACCAACTTTCTTAGCCTGAAGTTGATTTTTTGAAAAAGGCATGAGATCATACTTCTTATGCATCTTAACTTGTAGTGCATCAACAAAAATTATGTACTGAGTGTTGGGACTCAGAAATGTCGTATTTTCATCCACCTTTCCCTTCACTATTCCTTACATTTCATCGCCCAATTAAACCTTCGTCATATCATTTTCATAAATACATTTGGGTTTCACATCATTATTTTCCACTTTATTCAT
>ML794621.1:245433-255546 GCA_009831015.1 Picea engelmannii
TCATTGTTGTTAACTCTTCACATGTTGTATTTCCCTTATGCAATTTCATGCTTTCCTAGTTAGTGTTTCAATGCTTTCTTAGATTAGTTTGATTTCAGCAACATAGATTAGATTAGATTAGTTCTACTTTAGTCCTGCATATATAGTGTGTGTGCTTCGTCAGTCTACGTACCCCGGGTTGACAATTAAATGGTTGGGCAAGTACTACAACGTTATTATAACGACATATATTTCGCCTAACACTGAGCTGAGGATAAAGTTCCTTTGTTGGGATGATTTCTAGGCATCGGTCTCCTAGGATTTAGAGACTCTTCATAGTCATTTTGGGTTAGATGTATGGAATCATTCTGATCTTGGAGCAGGTGTATTTCCTCTATGTATTTGGAATATTCCTCATCCACTACTTCTTCAACAAGGTTGTTATCGTTGTTTGTTTTTATAGGGGGTTGGATGGGTTGTTCTTCATTTATTCTCTCTCTTCTCATGAGATGTGGATTAGGAGGTATTATGAACTGAGTAGGATTATGATTCCTTATGCCTCCCTATTGGGGAGTTCTTTTTGTATTGTTATGTTATATCTCAAATCTCTACATTTTCTTTGTCAAGTTCCTGGTCATTTTGGACATTTCATCCATCTTTGCTTCTAGGGAGTCTCTACTTGGATCAGAAGTACCATAGTCTTCCCTGACATTTTTTATTTTCTGCCTAATCCTTCTTTTGATTCATTTTACTTGATTCAATCATGTTTCTCTCTATGTATATTGCATCCTCTTGCATCATGAGTACAGGTGGGGATCTCCTTTCCCTCGCCACCATGGAAAAATCAGCATCAAATGCCCCAACATACGTGACTTTGGTTGTTGGTTGTGATGGATTTATATCTATAGGGATGTTTTTGTAGATATTAATGAACCTTCATTATATACAAACTAGTCATATATAAATTCATGGAAAGCACTCATTTTCTCTTCAGCTGAGCGAGTTTTATCCCCGTCAAATTTTGGGACACATTTCATGTAATTCTCATGGAGGTCATGGGTCATTTGGGGCATATTCAATGGGGAAAATCAGGTAATGACCCAAGTATTTTTAGGTGGTGGGGGAGGAGGTTGATTTCCCCCAGGCCTCCCTTCACCTAAGCCAACCATGAGATTTTGTAAAATGATTTTATGGGCTTCAAGGGACAAAGGATCAATGGGGATTTTCAAGAATGGTTTAAAGGAAGAACTGATTTCTTAGATAAATTCTACAGGAGAATTATGGAGATCTATCAATGGTTCTAGAGGAAATTTGAAGCAGAAAGCGGGTCTTTAGATATATCAATTAAATATATAGATTCGACACTTTGATGAATAGTAGATAGAGATATTTTTGGATCGAGTTTACCTGATAAAGAAAACATCTGATGTTCTCTGTTATTCCTCCAGGTCACAAGTTTTTCTACATATGAATATATGGAAACCTGATCAGGAACAGGGTGTCTTATGTTGTATCTTCTGGTGGAGGCCAGGTTGTTCTTCTGTGGGTTCTCCGGGTGAAATGTTAGCAGCCAAATGTCTGAATCTTGTTCACCGTCAAGGCTCAAAACTCATAATGTCATATCTTGGGGAAAAATATCTTCAAATTATGTCCCTGGGAACAGTACTATTCCGAATGTTATCCCTCAAGATGTTCGAGGTTGTTGTTGGAACGATGTCAAGGCACCCCAGAGGCTAAGACTCAATATGAATCTTAAATCCATTTTTCCAGTAAGGTAAGTATGCAATATTTATGAATTATTTCTCTCTCTCTTTCTTGAAACTATAGGACCTCAAACAAACTCATCCCAGGTGAAAAATGTTCTCAAATCTCAAAGGCATGTATCTACGAGTGTTTCAGAAAATCAAGCTTTAAAGGAGAATGAGATGGTAAATTAGAATAAAGAAAAGATAAACATGAAAAGCATTGTTGAAAATGAATCATGTAGCTTATAGCAAAATAATAGTGTGTTGAGCAATTAAGAATTTAGCAGCTCTAACAGGTGCATACAAATCACTAAAAACATGCTTCAAATAATTAACATCCTCATACATTTAAATTCATGGAGGTACCATTGGTATATCATCTAAATTCACAAATAAAATGATAGTAAATGGTCGTTCATTGAGGGGAAATCAATTATGTTTCATGAATAGACATCATACAGTAATACTAAATATGGTGAAAAAATTGTTGTCTGAGATTTTATAAATCATATCTACTACAAGAAAATAAAAATGGGAAGAGATGTTTTACAAGGACACAAACACTATAAGAAAAGTAATTACAGACTGAAACATAATGCAAGGGATGAATCTGTGGTTTCCTGTTGCATTTACCATCTATCTATGCTAAAGGTTTCTGATAAAAAAACTTTGGTTATAAGAAACTCTTAAATTCCCCAAAGTGTCGACCATCATAATGAGCGCCTTCATTTTCTTTTAGTCTTCTCGCTCATTCCCTAAAACTGCCTCTTGAAATGACTTCCATCTTCTTGAATATTCTTACTACTTCTTGATTCTTGAATGGCTTTCCCCCTGGTAGAAAATAGTTACTTTCACCTGTAGGGATTTCTGTTATGTTGAGATCGTGGAGAAATTGGACATTTTCCAGTCAAAATATCATTGCATCTTTGTCCCTTAAAATACCCTACAATCTTTTTTTTTGTTGGTTGGGTGCTCAAACTCAAATCTGTGAAAGTTGTGAAACTCAACCATTGTTGGATCGATCTCGGTGAGTAATATTAGTTGTTAATATTTTAAGTATAATACTTATATCATCAGATTGGATTTAGTTGTGAGCGTGATCCTTCTGAAATACAACAAACCTAGTACCTGATGGCTAGGTGAGCTCGATGTTCTTGAGAAATGAAATCAAACCAGAACCATCGATTTGGAGTCCGATCCAATGTGAGTCATTGATTTGAGATCAACCAAAAATAGTAAACCCTTTAAGATGCATTATCATCATTTCTAACATCATCAAGGTCCAAGTGACATGTGGAAACTTTAAGTTGATATATGTTGGCACTGATGTGGAAAAGGGGTAGACCACGCATCGCGACCTGGTGCCCTAGTGGTCTGATGATCCTGATATGATTCGAGACCTTGGAAATAGATATGGACCGTTTATCAGAGGTGTACCCATCAGAGTGGTCCAGGATTGAGTCTCAATAGGAATCTGACAAGGGACACTTTGAGCTAGTCCATCGAAGTGTGACCTGTCAGAGGCGTTGTGTTGGAGATAAAGGGAGGAATTTTGATGACAAAGACCCCAAGGAATATAAGAACTAAAACAACTGAGAGTCATTGATTTGTATCTAAAACAAATTAAGGTCTTTCATCTGGCTCAACCAAAAGAAAAAAATGTCTAAGGCTTCGACAATGTCATGTTGACGTCACCTTGGACACATCGTGACTTTCTATTGGCCCACGATGGTACCGATGCGAAAGATAACCATGAAACGTGTCACCCATTTTTTATGTGTTTCCTGTGTATCTGGTGGGTTCGACATACCCACGTGGCAGCTTCATATTGTCCCAATGCCTTATATGCTTCGAGATCTTGGAAACAGATATGGATTTTCAATCGGAGGTGCATCCATCGGAATGACCTAGGATTGGGTCCCAATAGGACTCCAACGAGGGAGACTCTGATGAAGGAGACTCTGAGCTAACCAGAATCATTGATTTAAATTCAAGTGCACAATCATTCATATGTAGTCGTCTAACTGGTTGGGGTCCACAATATTGTTGGTGCCCTATTCTTATGTTGTGGTCTCATGATAAGCTCCTTTAGCTATTAGCGCTTAGGTCCTTTTGGGGCACGATAATCGCTTTTTGACCCTCTATAAGCTCTCAAGTTCTCAAATATTTCCTTGGGAACCAATAGGTAACAATTTTATGTTATCTCCCTGGATTAACCCCAAAAAAACTTGGTTCTTTAATTTTCCATAAGCTCCCAAAGATTTCCCTTTGTCTCTAATTCATCCAATCTCGACCTAGCAACCTCAGCAAGCCTTCATATCTTTGACAAGAACAAATATAGTACTAACAGGTTGAAGGAGATATTTGGTGAGAGAGATGAAGGTTCTTAAGGAGGCAGATAGGATAAGGGAACCTTAGGAGAGATAGATGACGAAGTAAATATATATGCCACCACTACAGAATAATACTCATTCGAAACCCTTGAAGACGTTGCAGGATAATCAAAACCTGCAACGCTTGAAGGTGTTGGATTTCATCAAGATGTTAGCGCAACACTAAAAACGAATGAGACCCCCCATATCAAAGAATTTCTCTCTGGAGGAAAATGAACCAGCCCTAAATCACCCATTCCCCCAGTGCCATCCATAAACCTGGTAATGTATACAAAAAATCTCTTAGTCAATTCTGTTATTTCCAATCCTTCCAGTCCAGCAAGTCCCAGTAGTAGTGGTAGTAGTGGAAGTTTAGCAAGCTTTTCAATTGTATCACAAACATGACCATCAAGGTTCATTCTGGTAGGATTTCCAAATCCCCCAATGGCTCATCAACATGCAGGGTCCCTCAACTAATACCTGGAGTTCTAGGGTAAAGGGGATGAGGACGTTTAAAAACATTGGTTTCTTTGTGAAGCCATCTAGATGTCTCGTGGAACTCTAGACATGTATAAATTAGTTGAGTTCCATACTACTTTGAGGGATCGAGCTCTAAAATGGTACATGAAAAATATTGAATCGAAGAATAATCAAGGGTATCCTTTCTCTTTATCCCAAGTGAAGCATAAGTTTATAGAAAAAATTTGGCTCAGTCAGAGCAACAAGATCTCTCTGAGTTGCAAGAGATAAAAAAAAAGATACGGTGAGTCCACATGGGAATATAACCAAATATTTAAGGATGTGATAGGGAAATTAGAAAACCCTATCCATGAGGATCATCAGAGAGAATGGTTTATTAAGAGGTTGTTACCATTAAACTAAATCACGTTGACTCAGAAATGGATAGCTACTTTGGGAGAAGCATTGGAACAAGCCATGAAGATTAAGGCTATGTTAGGCTATCCTAGAAGCTTGTGGGTAATGAGACCACCTTAAGATAATAATATTTCACAACTGCAAGGCTAGATCTATGTATTAAATAAGAAAATCCAAGCATTGTCCCTTTCTATTGTAGGTCAATATCAAGTATGGTGTACTAGTTGTTATAGCAAAGGTCATACAGCAACTGAATGTCCAAGATTGAGGGGTGGAGGACCCCCTAATCACCCAATGGCACCTCCACTAGTAAGACTGTCAAGAGGGTTCACGCAAGTTGTTTCTATAGCATCATTTCATGGCCATGTTCAATACCATGCTTTTCTGAATCATCAAGGAGGATAGAGAAATGAGTATTGCGAGATCTATATAAGTCACAAGCACTCTCCAAGGCACTTCCATATTCTACAGAAGTATACCCCAGTTCTGACTACCATGTTTTGTGAATTTTTACTACCCATACTACCAACTAATGTAGAGATTTGGATTCTCTTGTTAGAAGATTAGATCATTCAAGATTCAGATTCAATGAAACTCCTCAATGGTTTGGAGGAGGCCACCAAGGTGGAGGAAATTTCAGGGGTGGACGGACTGGCGGGAAAGGACTAGTTTGTTGCTACAATTGTGATGAGAAAGGGTATCTCTCTAGAGATTTATCCCTTCTACGAAGACCTTGGTCTGCACACTACAAGAACAATGCCCATGCTAATGAATATTGTCTAGATTTGATTGCCAAGTGGGAAGATCAAGCTATACAGAGGAGCGTCAATCTAATAAATTTTGAACCCAGAGTTACGATTGACCAAGAGAGGCCTAATATTAATGTCATCAATAGAGGAGGTGCAAAGACTGGTGTTGATTTAGAAATTCCTCATCATATTAAAATCCAAAAGGTTGTACCTGTGAATACCAAGTATAACCTCGTAAGGTAGAAGGAATTATTTAAGGACACAATCAAAATGTTCAGACACATGTCTATTTCTTCAATGCCTGAGGTTGTGGAACCAAGTTTTAAGCCAAACCCTCAGTAACCAAGAATATTTGGAGAATATCTTACTCAGATGAAGCCCCTAGGTCAGTCATAGAAGGTTCTTGATCTGTGGTTACAACTATTTTATGACATATTGGACGATGAACAACTCACTAGGAAGTTGTGGAACACAATCAAAAGGGCCTTGGGAACCGAAGGAAACCCATAATAGTCCATTTTTTCTAACCTCCCATCAAGGAACACAAGTTGGATACAGAGAAGGAAGAGGAGAACTGGGAGAGAATTGTGGTTGAATGCTCATCTAGATGAATATGAGATCAAGGATGTTATGTTGAACTTGGGATATAATGTTAATATATTTCCAAAGAATACCTAGGAAGTGATGGGAAACCCCAAGATAGTTTATTCTTTGATACAATTATGGATGGTGAATCAATACTGCATTTATTCGACAAGGAGGCTGCAAAATGTTGAAGTGTATTTGGCTAGTGTCAAAATAGTGGCAAAATTTGAGGTCATTGAAATAATGGGGGGATAATATATGTACCCAACTCTTTTAGGCATTGACTAGGCCTGCGAGAACTATGATATAATAGATCTAAAAAAAACTTATGACCTTTGAATTTGATGGCATGAAAGTGACTCATCCTCCAGACCTGTATCAAGGTCCACGGTATACTGACCCAGTAGATGAAAATATGTAACAGGATGTTCTGCACCAACTATAGACTATGACTACAGGAAACCAAGAAGATTACATCAATCCCACTGCAGAGGGATCCATAAGTTGGTGAAGCATTCAGTCTATGGATGAAGACTCTGAAGTTGCTTGGGAAAATTGGCAGTACGGAAGGTATGAAAATTTCTCTAGAGGTTGCATAACTATAAAGTCAGTAATATGGATTGGATATGAGATAGGTAATTACCCAACATATGATGGCACCTCATATCTACATAGTTTCCTTGTTGACATGGAGGAAAATCTTGTTGCATACCCGACAGTTTTAGCACTTGATATAGCACTGAAGTCTTCCCTAGCCAAGTGGTGGGATACTCACAAGGAAAATCTTTCTTCTTGGGATGAGGTTAAGCTCGCCATTCAATACCATTTCTTTCTTATGTCACAGGTCAACCAGTCTAGTAAGGATCAGAAGCTAAAGATTCAGGTTGTAACTCTAGAACCATACGAGGGGGAATCTGATCCAAGGGAGCATATTGAATATTGCATCGGGGTATGGAAAGTTGCACAACTTCCTTCTCAATTCTGGGTACACCAATTTTTCCATTCATTGGGAAACATTATGAAATCATGATATGTGCATGAGGAAACTAGAAGACAAATTGCGTGTTGGAAGGTGCTTAAGGGTTAGTTCTGCCAATATTTATATTTTCTAGTAAGTCTCCTAAAATCACCCTAGTACAGCAACAAATCAAGAAAATGTTATTTACTGGTGAATATAAACCTAAATATCCTCCTATAGTATGATCTGAGCATGAAAAGTTGCTTCACTGTATTTTTTATCCATCCCCCACAAGAGTACCCATGGCTTGTAGCAAGGTTGATAAGGACCTTGACAATTTCAAAGACCTAGAGGAACTTAGACACTTAACATTTAAGGAATTTGCAAGAACAAGAATAGTTAAAGACACTATCTTCAATGATGTCAGTAGTTCATATACTAAACCTTTGAAGTTGCAGAACATAATCATAGGGAGTGAGGAGCATTTTAATATGGCGTCCATAGAGGACTATTGGGATGAGAAAACTATGACAGAGATACAAGCTTTGTTGCGGGAGTATGAGGATGTATTTCTTAAGAGTTTCTCAGAAGTAAAAGGGATTAAGGGAGATTTAGGAGAAATGAAGATAGATCTCAAGATTGGTGTTAATCTAGTTAAACACGGGTCATATCGCCTAAATCCTAAAGTCAAAGAAAAGGTTTAGAAAGATATCGATGAGATGCTTGCAACTGGATTAATCTTCCATGTGGATGAGGTTGATTGGATCATTTTTATTTTAATACATAGCGAGAAAGGTACTGATGATATAAGAGTCTATGTGGATTACAAGAGTTTGAACTCAACTTGTGTACATGACCCTTTTCCTACTCCCTTTAGTGATGATGTTCTTGATCAAGTGGCAGTAAATGAATCCTATTCTTTTTATAGATGGATTTTGAGGCTATCATCGGGTTAGAATTGCGGAAGAAAATAAGAGAAAAAATACCTTCACTACATAATGGGGTCCTTTTGCTTATAATGTTATTCCCTTTCGGCTAAAGAATGCTCCAATTGTTTTCTCTTGAATAGTTATTGCTGCTTTTCGAGAATTTATTCATAAGTTCCTTGAAGTATATATGGATGATTGAACTGTGTACGTCCTATTGAAGGAGCACATATGTTTACTATGGTTTATGTTTGATCATTGAAGACAGCTACAGATTTATTTAAACCTGAAGAAGTGCATCTTTTGTATACCCTTTGGAAATGTGCTAGGACATAGTACGCAGAGATGGAGTGTTAGTTGATCCTGCAAAGGTTGTTGTAATACTGAATATCCCTCCCCCTATGACTTCCAAACAGTTTTTTTCAACATTGGGTCATATTGGATATTATCACAAGTTTATCAAAAATTATGCAAGTAGAATTGCCTCGTTGGAAAAATTGTTAAAGAAATTTGAAGCCTTCAGTTGGAAGCTATAGTGTGATCAAGCATTTGTTACCCTCAAAGAAAAATTGAGTACTTCCCTTATTCTTGTATATCCAAATTGGCAAGTGGAATTTTATGTACACATCTATGCTTTTGGAATTTCTTTGGGTGCAATCTGTGTGTAACCTAGTCAAGGAAATTTTGATCATCCCATCTATTTTTCTAGTGCAAATCTTTCTCAGGTCGAATGCAACTACACTACCACTGAAAGGGAAGGTTTGGAAATGGTTTATGCTTTGAAAAAGTTTAGACATTATTTGTTAGGAATCCATTTTAAATTCTTTATTGATCATTCCTCTTTGAAATATTTGGTAAATAATCTTGTGTTAGAAGGGAGAATTTGTAGGTGGATCTTGGTGTTCCAAGAATTTTTCTTTGAGGTCATTGTCAAGCCTAGAAAATTAAATGTTATTCCTTACCATCTCTCTCAATTAGAGTCCGGTGAGAGTGGAGGAGTTTTTGATGATCAACTCATTGATGCAGATCTATTTAGAATTGACTCTATCCCTAATTATCTTGCTGACATTTCCTTGTTTCTCACTACTTGTATTGTTGGATTACTGAGACGGGGGGTGAATCAGTAATAGAGCAATTCAATCATTTTTAACCAAAATATGCAAGTGTTATATCAATCTATCATTATCATCCAATAGTTGCAAAGTAAATAAGCAATGAACAAATGAGCAATCATACACATAGACAGTACACCAGTGCTTTTACATGGAAACCCAAAGTGGGAGAAATCCACGAAATGATTTTTCTTATATGTCTTTAAGAATTACATTCATTGAAAGCACCAACTTCCTTTGTTTTCCAGCTGCAACTAGAAGGAAGCTCCAACCCCCAAGTTTCTCAAGCTACAACCTGAGGGAAGCTCCAACTCCCCAATTCTTCGGCTACAACCAGAAGGAGGCTATAACCCCCTATGTTCTCTAGCTACAACCGGAAGGTGGCTACAACCACCTATCCCTGCCTCGTCCCACCTCCATGGTGTATAAGTAGAACTATGGAACCATTGTCACACTATCACTGTGAGATATATTGTTGTAAACATGTACCAATCAACCTGCACCAAACAACATGTACCAATAACCTAAACCATGCATCAACCTGTACCTCAACCTGTAATCAACCTATACCATAAACAAGTGCATCAACCATGCACCAACCTATACCAAACAACCTATAATCAACATGTACCATAAACAAGTGCATCAACCATGCACCAACCTATAATCAACATGTACCATAAACAAGTGCATCAACCATGCACCAACCTGTACCTCAACCTGTACCATCAATGAGTGCATCAACCATGCACCAAATATGTACCAATCATGCATCAAATACACATAAACTATGACTCATCAAGATGTACCA
>ML794621.1:256164-278501 GCA_009831015.1 Picea engelmannii
TCATATACCAATATAACCATCAAAATTTATCTAGCAATACATCACACTATCCATTACCAAATACCATAAACCATTACATCAAACCATGTGCCACAACCTCACGGTTATACAACCTCTATCTGTAAAATACCTCAACCAAAATCCCTCGTCAATTTCATCATCCAAATTTGATTTGTAACTTTTTAAAAGACTTGTTTTATATGATCACATACCTGAAAACCTTCTTTAACTTTAACAACGAGAGACTATCATTTTATCAAACTTTACTTTAGTCTCAGATGACTAATTTTGGATTAGTCAAAAACTCTAACTTGCAATAATCATAACTATGTACCTGTAATGATTAAATATCTGAAAATGGTACACAATGTTATTCAGTGTCTTTTATGCAATTCCTCCAGACTTCACTACTTGGAACCTCTCAGAAAAGGAGTTATAGAAAAAATGGCATACCTTATTGAATTATGGCTTATTCTAGAGAGTGAACTTATAGATCGTGCCCTGCACGGAATATTTGTTTTATGGATCTGAAAATTGTACACTTAATACTACAGACTATACTATAACCAATACATTTCATCTTACTTAATTTGGTTCTATTATGAATAAGTTATGACGTTTTTACCTGAATCACTTGTTTTAGACTAGTTTCAGGACTAGCCAAAAACCTTATTTTCCATGGCATGTAACTCCAAAAGTACAACGAACCACAAGATGAAATTTGTATCACAAATACTTGGATATGTTTCTTCAATGGCCTCCCAATTTCACAATCTGAATCATTATAGAAAAAAAAATTATTGCAAAAATGGTGAGATGACCTGTAAATAACATACCTTAGAAAGCATCATCAAAAGAATTTATCCTCCCTTGAATTTTGGCCTTCTTTACTTCACCTTCCCTTTCAAATTCGGCTTAGATATCTTTTGGTTACCTCAGTCACCTGTAGATATTCAATATGCTGAAGTTTGATTAAAATGAGAGAGCCTTGCCTCTTATTTATACTTTCATGTAGCTTCCTCAAGGGGTTACCTTGTAACCATCTTAACCCACTTTCCTTATTTTAGGGTTAACCTACTTCTAACCACTTATAACTTAGTAATTTCTCCATTAACTTTATTATTTAAATAATTTATTTTGTATTCACTTTGACTTATAGTACACTCATCACTTCACTTTATTATTTACCTTTTCAAATCTCTGAAACCACTTTGACTACTTTTACCTTTTGGGGCTTCTAGATGACTCGTGAGGATTCTCCAACTTCACATGGCCATAACTCTCTAACCATGAGGATTTATGTGACGTTCCACATAACACTAGAAATGGCATGACATGTACTATCCATCTAGAATATTCTTACCTGCAAATATATCAAAACTCATACCATTATCCATCAAACAAACTTGGTTCCATTACCAAAACCTTTCTCCAACTTCACATGGCCATAACTCTCTAACCGTCAGGAGTTATGTGGCATTCCACATACCACCGGAAATGGAATGATATGTACTATCCATATAGAATAGTCTTACCTTAAAATATATTAAAACTCATACCATTATACATCAAACAAACTTGGGTCCATTACCCAAACCTTTGTGCTACCATAATTTCTCCAAGGGTTGACATCAATCTACAATATCACTCTTCAATCGTTGGCATAAATGAAAACCAAAAATCCATACCAACTATCCATCAACCTAAGCCAATTTTTTGACAATATCCCCCTTTGGCATTGATGGAAACACTTAGTCATGATAACATTCATGCTTATACTCCTCATCAATGTTTCTATCTCTCCCAATTTGACATCAATGGAAAAGGGTATCTCCCTTTAGGGCTACTCCCCCTAACTGAACTCTCCTTGGGGCTGCTCCCTCTGTCTACATGCCTTTTATTTTTCTTTGTGTTTATAAGCCTTTGATTACTCTCTCTCCCTTCATATGAATAATATCTCCCCCTTTGACAAAGGGTATCACTCTGAAGTCATATCGCTCATTATTCCCTTGTGACAATCACTCCCCTTGGAAACATGACTTTATGCTCTCTCTCCAAGCATTTACCTTTTCATTTGATAAATATATCTGAGCTCTGACTTTTTTCTTTATGTCTGTGGATTCATCTTTCACTACAATTCCCAAAAGTACAATCTCTTGAACCTGTTCCTTATTTACTTGTCCTTCTTTTCTTTCTGTTATTTTCCAAACCTTTCTGTATCTGACATCTTTCTTTTTCTCTATAGAATTTTTTTCATCTCATTTTATTTCCAATCTTGTGATCTCTGGGACCTGGTCTTTGTTCACTTGTTATTCATGTTTTGAATAGCCACTGTCAACATACCAACCACGCTTCTTTTGCTTAGCTTGTAGAGCAAGTGTGCATTCTTCATTGCTATACTGATTATGTTTTCTTATCCATGTTCTCTTCTAAGGCTCATGTCTGTGATTGTTGTTGTTCTATTGTGGTTCTCTAGGAGGGACTATCATTCTACAGTATTTGGCCATCTGTCCAAATTTATTTTACTTGTAGCATTCCACTTCAGTGCTCAATGATTCAAACCTGTTGTGGCTTCTTCTTTGTATTTCACTAGGCCTTCTTGGATAACCATTTATGTTCCTGCTATTAGCTTTGCAATTTACAGCTTTATGTCCAAAATTATTGCATGCATAACATAAACCCAAAAAGATAGTTTGATACCTGGGAGCTGAAGATCTTTTGAAAGGAGTTACTCTTATGAATCCTTCTTCTTCCCGAGGCCTATTTGTTTATGTCGGTCATTGATTCTGAAATCTAAATCTTCTCGATGGAGGAGTGTCCCTGTAATCTTCATTGTAGGTCTTCTTATCCCCTTTGATTGTTTTTGCATAACTTTTTCAATGTGTTTCTTGTTTTGTTGCCTTGGAGATTGATCCATTTTCTGTCTGATTCTATCCAAGTATGGACTTTTAATGATTAGGCCTTTGACTATTGATAATGTCATCCAAAAGTTTTGAGTTGTTCTGCATATTTTTCTTTTGAAGATCCTTTCTCAATGTGACAATCTTTGCTTCCAAATTTCCAATGATCCTATCTCTTTCTTCTAACTATTCTTTGAGTGCTTCTTCAATTATTTTACATTCTTCTATTTGAACCTTCAATTCTGTGATGATCGGCTCTAGTTCTTGAGTGTCTTCCTTCTTGTCTAGTTCTGCTGGTAACTTATTGTTTTTCCTCTTTTCTCTTCTTATAACTTCTATGGAAGTCAACAATTCTTATATGTAGTCAACTTCTGCCTCTTCATATTCTTCTTCGGTGTCTCTTTATCAGAGTCTTCTACTGCATGAATAGAACTTTTTTGTCTCACTGTCACTGACTTCATCTTCATCTGATGAGGAGATGTCTTCTTTGGTGCATAAGCTTTTCTTGAAAACTTTATTTGTGGTTCCTTTTCCTTTATATGTTTGTTTGCTATTTGAGTAATCTTAATCATTCCCCTTATTTTTCTTATGAGGACATTTGTTAGCAAAATGATCAATACCATCACAATTAAAACAAATCAATGGAAGCTTACCTTTATATATGTCGTTGGTTCCCTTGTTCAATCTCTTGACAAAATTGGTCATTTCTTCATCATCTTCTAATATGTCATTGTTGTTGTTATGTTCTTTTTCTTTTTGCTTTCCCTTTTTCTTTGACCTTTTGGATGATTTGAAAGCTGCTTCTTTTATATCTAGATTTTCATGTTCAATTCTCATTTCATATGTTGCGAATATTCCATGTAGTTCATCCATGCTTATTGAGTCTAGATGTGCTCTTTCTTCTAGTGTTGATATCTTAGGATCAAATCTCATAGGAAGAGATCTTAGTACCTTTTGAACAATTATAGATTCTTTAATTTCTTCTCCCAATCCTATGATTGCATTTACTGTTTCATCGACTCGTAAGAAGTAAGTTGAAATATTCTCATCTTCCTTCATCTTTAGTTGATCGAACTGACCTCTGTAAGTTTGAAGCTTTGCTTCTTTGACTTTTGAATCTCCTTCATAAATATTTTAAATTATGTCCCAAATATCTTTAGTGGATTTACAATGCATAAATTTGGTGTATACGGATTCACCAAGACCATTCAAAAGTGCATTTATGGCTTTGGAATTATTTTGACAGAATTTTATTGCTCTTTCACTTGTTGGTGAAATTGTTGGTTCTTTGTATCTATCTACTATAGATTGTCAAATTTCAAATCCCTGTGCATGTATATATGTTTTCATCCTTCTGCTCCAAAATGCATACTTTTTTCCATCAAACTCTAGTATTCCATGTTTATACATGTTGTTTCTCTCCATGATCTACCTTTCAGTGGTTAAACTTATTCTTGAAGGAACCATCTCTGATACCAATTGTTGGATTACTGAGACGGGGGGTGAATCAGTAATACAACAATTCAATCCTTTTTAACCACAATATGCAAGTGTTATATCAATGTAGCATTATCATCCAATAGTTGTAGAGTAAATAATAAATGAACAAATGAGTAATCATACACATACACAGTACACCAGTGTTTTACATGGAAACCCAAAGTGGGAGAAAACCACGGAATTATTTTTCTTAAATGTCTTTAAGAATTACATTCATTGGAAGCACCAACTTCCTTTGTTTTCCAGTTGTAACTGGAAGGATGATCCAACCCCCTAGTTTCTCAGGCTACAATCTGAGGGAAGCTCCAACTCCCCAATTCTTTGGCTACAACCAGAAAGAGGCTACAACCCCCTATGTTCTCTGGCTACAACCGGAAGGTGGCTAGAACCACCTGTTCTTTCCCCATCCAACCGCCCTGATGTATAAGTAGAATGATGGAACCGCTATCACACTATCACTATGAGATATACTGTTGTAAAAATGTACCAATCAACATGCACCAAACAACCTATACTAATAACTTGAACCATGCATCAACCATGTATCAACCTGTACCTCAACCTGTAATCCACATGTACCATAAACAAGTGCATCAACAATGCACCAACCTATACCAAACAACCTGTAATCAGCCTGTACCATAAACAAGTGCATCAACCATGCACCAACCTATACTTCAACCTATACCATCAACGAGTGCATCAACCATGCACCAAATATGTATCAATCATGCATCAAATACACATAAACTATGACTCATCAATATGTACCAACATCATCAACTATACACCTCATGTATGTGCCAACTCTTCAACTACTTGTCTCAACCATGTACCCAAAATGTACCTCAACCGTATACCAAATACATATACCAATATAACCATCAAAATTTCTTTATCAATACATCACACTATCTATAACCAAATACCATAGACCATTACATCAAACCATGTTCCACAACCTCGCAGTTATACAAACTCTATCTGTAACATACCTCAACCAAAATCCCTCATCAATTTCATCATCCAAATCTGATTTGTAACTCTGTAAAAGACCTGGTGTATATGATCACATACCTGAAAACCTTCCTTAACTTTGACAACAAGAGACTAGCATTTTATCAAACTTTACTTTAGTCTCAGATGACTAATTTTTTATTAGTCAAAAACCCTAACTTGCAATAATCATAACTATGTACATGTAATGAATAAAGATCTGAAAATGCTACACAATGTTCTTCAGTGTCTTTTCTACAATTCTTCCATACTTCACTACTTGGAACCTCCCAAAAATGGAGTTATAGCAAAAATGGCATACCTTATTGAATTTTGGTTTATTCTAGAGAGCGTACCCCGCACGGAATATTTTTTTTATGGATCTGAAAATTGTACACAGATTACTACAGACTTTACTCTAACCAATAAATTTGGTCTTATTGAATTTCGTTCTATTATGAATAAGTTATGACATTTTTACCCAAAACAAATGTTTTAGACTAGTTCCGGGACTAGGCACAAACCCTATTTTCCATGGCGTGTAACTCCAAAAATACAATGACCCACAAGCTGAAATTTGTATCACATGTACTTGGATATGTTTCTTCAATGGCCTCCCAAATTTACGGTCTGAATCATTCTAGATAAAAAGTTATTGTGAAAATGGTGAGATGACCTGTAAATAACATACCTTAGAAAGCATCATCAAAAGAATTTATCCTCCCTTGAATTTTGGTCTTCTTTACTTCACCTTCCCTATGAAATTCAGCTTAGGTATCCTTTGGTTACCTCAGTCCCCTGTAGAATTTCAATTTTCTCAAGTGTGATTAAAATGAGAGAGACTTGCCTCTTATTTATGCTTTCATGTAGCTTCCTCAAGGGATTACCTTTTAACCATCTTAACCCACTTTCCTTATTTTAGGGTTAACCTACTTTTAACCACTTGTAACTTAGTAATTTATGAATTAACTTTATTATTTAAATAATGTATTTTTTATTCACTTTGAATTATAGTACACTCATCACTTCACTTTATTATTTACCTTCTAAAATATCTTAAACCACTTTGACTACTTTGACCTTTTAGGGCTTCTAGATGACTTATGAGGGTTCTCCAACTTCACATGGCCATAACTCTCTAACCGTGAGGAGTTATGTGACATTCCACATACCACTGGAAATGGAATGACATGTACTATCCATATAGAATATTCGTACCTGAAAATATATCAAAACTCATACCATTCTCCATCAAACAAACTTGGGTCCATTACCAAAACCTTTCCCCAACTTCACATGGCCATAACTCTCTAACCATGAGGAGTTATGCGACATTCCACATACCACCAGAAATGGAATGATATGTATTATCCATATAGAATAGTCTTACCTTCAAATATATTAAAACTCATACCATTATACATAAAACAAACTTGGGTCCATTACCCAAACCTTTGTGCTACCAAAATTCGCTATTGGACTTTCTCCAAGGGTTGACATCAATCACTAAGGGTTGACATCAATCTACAATGTCACTCTCCAATCATTGAAATCAATGAAAACCAACAATCCATACCAACTTTCCATCAACCTAATCCAATTGTCTGACATGTATTGTACTTGATGGATATTTTGCAAGTCAAAAGAGACCCCTAGTAGTTTGTGCAGCAGACTATCAACTTATTGCAGGCCGGCTGTACAATTTGGGGTTGTATAGCATCCTTAGAAGGTGTGTGCTTGACCATAAAATATTGGATATATTGTGGGAATGTCACAGTGGAGTTTAAGGAGGACACGTTGGAGGAAAAGAAACTACACAGAATATCCTTCAAGCAAGATTATGGTGGCCTACTGTCTTCAAAGATTCCAAGGATTACGCTAGGGCATGTGATGTTTGTCAGGCGGTCGGTAAACCGTTGCACAAAGATGAGTTTCCCTTACATATTATTTTGGATCTACAAGCCTTTGAAAAATGGGAAATTGACTTCATAGGACCGATCAATCCACCAACCAAACACTTGAAAGAAAGGTATATCATCACTACTACCGACTATCTCACCCATTAGGTTGAAGCAGAACCAGTTTAGGATTGCTCTATGAATACAAAGACCAGGTTTTCTTTTAAGAACATCATCACTCAATTTGCATGCCCTCAGATTTTGACCAGTGATCAGGGTGCCCATTTCATCAGCGAGGCAGTAGCCACTCTCATTCATGAGTTCTTAATTCAAAATCACAAAAGTATCCCATATCATCCACAAGCAAATGGTACATTCGAAGCAATTAACAATATTTTGGAGAGAGGGTTAACCAAGTTATGTTGTGCAAATAGAGATTATTAGGATGAAAGAGTTATTATCGTATTATGGGCTTATTGGACTACTACAAACAAACTACATAAGTATACTCCTTTCCAATTGGTTTATGGAAAACAAGTAGTTGTTCCGGTCGAGTTCATCACTCCAAAATTATATATTGCACAAGCCACTCATATGAAAAATGACAAATCAGTCATGGAATGGGTCGCAAAGTTGTTGGCATTGGATGAAGCTCAATTCTCAGCATATTTTAATCAAACAGTGGAGGAGGATCGATAGGCACATTAAGACTAAGATGTTTGCACAGGGTGATCAAGTTTTGTTATATGACAACAAGTACCAAAAGCGTCTGGGGAAGTTACAAATGCATTAGCTATGACCTTTAATAGTTGGGGAAATCTATGAGTATGGAGCTATCAAACTCGTGCAACTTGATGGAATTCTTTGTCCATGATGGGTGAATGGTGCATGCCTGAAGCCCTATGTTTCTTCTCATTAATTTAATATTTGCATCACCCCTGTCACAGAGAGTGCACGAAGTAGGTAGGTTTTCATTTTGTTTTGTTGTTTTCATTCCTATAAATAAAATAGTGACATGTTGCACTATCATTCATCCATGTGTCTAAGCTATCAGTATCATCTCGTCCAGCCCATATCACACCTTTGTGGTCGAGGAGGTCTGTGTCAAATCTTTTGGGTATTTAGTAGTTGTCAAATTCATGATTTGTCCCACATCGTTGTCACCTTGTTAGTTAAATGTCGTTGGTACCTTTTGGGTTGTCATCTCATCATCACTAGTCTGAGTTATTCAAATTCCAACAATTGGCAGTACCTTTCTGATTAATTTTTGGTATGATAATTAATTTTCCATTCACCTCGATGTCCCAATACCAGGATATCACTTATGCTCTTTATTTCCAAAATCATCTCTTAGAATTTTCCGCATTCGATGGTCTGTTATGAGGAAAATATATCTATGGCTAGGGTGAACCACAACAGATAGAAGTAAGAAAGAGGCCTACCTCGTCCAAAAGTTCGATGATGTTCATCGTTGAGCACTTTGACCCAAAGCTTTATACCTGCAACAAGTTCTCAACAAACAAGCAAAGCAAGCATATATTGATGATATAACAGGTTAGCACATTAGATAGCATAATCCATCAATATACAAAACAAACATGTCCATGGATAATAACACATATATTTGCAAGATATCAATTCAATGGGAAAGGAGTATTCCTATTAATAAATGATCAGCATAAGTGAAACATTACAGACTTCAGTGTCGGCACAGTTCGGAACCAAGAAACCGAGTTCCTTCCAATTGGGCCTCCACCAAAGGCAAACTCATATAAGGGAGACAAAGAGGTTCTCCATCAATAAGGGAAGAGATTGGAGGTTGAACACTATGTTCAAACTTAAAGGAGAAAGGGATGCAGACTCAATAATGAAGTAATAATTTTATAGAGTAACTTTGCTCTCAAAGTTGAATTCTCTATACTTTTCCATAGCTCGGAATTGGCTTCTTTATATCTTTAAAAATGCAACTGAAGGGCCGAGTCAGAACGATTCCAATATATGGAAGGCCAAGGATCAGATATCTCCTGTCATGACATGGAAACCCGACATTTAATTTTGTTTTTTTGGCACAAATCCTTATGTATGAGAGATGTAATGGAGTAGCTAGCATACACGCTTGTTGTATAGCTTTCAAGGTGTGTACAAGTGGAAAATATTTATTTTTGTCTCTGGATTCATCAATCATGGAAAGTAAGTCATCATAGGGAAATGGAATAAGGCCTTCTCTGCGAGATTTCATAGGGTGAGGAAAATCTTTCTCTAACAGATGCCCCCTAATGTGTGAGGTCAGAGGAGTATCTGCGATGGTCGAAATACATTATAAATAACCCAGAAGTGGAGTGGTAGAGGACCAGTTGGACGAACTCAATTGCACATTATATTCTGCACTGACTTTGCATACATGGCTGCCAAGAATACACTGCAGATCCATGTGAAAAAATATACCAAAGAAGTGTTCGTGGCCATGAATAGGAAAAAACAAATGTGGTTACATGTCGATAGTTGTCATATTCACGAACAAGGCCTAGTAAAACCAGTCTCAAAATCAATCTGAAGATATTTGTATACCATGGCGTACAATATGATCTCCCAGGATCACTAAAGTCATATAGGTATTGGTCCAATGAAAAGGAAGCAACAGCTTAGGAAAGTTGCAGCCACATAGTGATGTCTTCAAGTCTTCTACACAATCTACCAAAGGTCCAAGTCTACATCATGTGAATAAAGGAGTTGAGGTTGAACACAATGAGACATTGTTTGATTACTGGTCATTGATGTATACCGTTAACAAACGCGAGACAGCCTACCGATAATGAAAATAGGTATCAAGGAACCGAGTACATTCTTACAAGTGTGAATAGATGAGTCGGTGTCAAACACCTGAAGAAACCATTGATCAGGAGACATTAATGTATTCCCAACTGTCGATGGTGAGAGAGCCTGCCACTGATGACTGCAAGCTTCAAGATACTCATAAGACTCTAGTCCTCGTTTCTAGAATAAATGGGTTGATGTTGATGGAAAGAGACCCACTGAAAGGAGAGAATTAAGGCATCTCTGATCAGTCAGCACGAGGTACAACGAAGGAGCTTCATGATTTGGTGGAAATCGGACGAAGAACAAGTTCACAAACCAACGACCCGGTGTGTCTTTTGCATGTGCCAAGTGCAAGTGGTACACGAAAAAGACCCTCTAAATAGTAGCCAATTATGAAAATTGTTGACAAAGGCGAGGAAACCACCAATAAGGCTAATGGAATCCAAGACACTACACAAATCCCAGTGTGTGAATAGATGGCTTGTCATCGAACACAATGGAAACCACCCAGTCAACGACCAATGATGAAATGTCGATTGTTGGGTTCAAGGTGACCTACAAATGATGAAAGTAGGGCCAGGATGCATGATAGGACTAAAGTATCATGTGATTCTGAGACAAATTGAGGGCATGACCGACATGCAAAGTGAAGAGTTCTGAGGAGTGTCGACACAAGTTGATAGACTTCCTTTGAACAAGAGAATGAGGCATATGGTAGACTTTGGCAACATAGAATCAATGATGTAACCATGAGATGCAGTAGGCATCTATAATGTTCTATATAGGGACTAGAAGAGCAACCAGATGGTAGACAAGACTGTGCAACAAGATCAGCTTCCTAAGGCCATGCTAAACCCAAAATTATGGTGACAAATGGACTCAATAACTTTGTGTTCTGTTCAAAGGTGACACGACTGCTGCCAAATATAATATAGTTCTCCCTTCCCGCCCGTCTTTTTTTGTTTTTTCATAACAAACGAATGTTATGATATAGAGGAGGAAACGAGTGTCACAAGTAAGCAAAACTAGTTCCAGCAGTGGAACATACCTATGCTCAATGCAGGGAAGTGCATGCAGGAGATGGACACTTGGGGAATGTTCCCTCCTAGGTATAGGGTGTCAAATTGTGAAGGATATAAACAAGGCTCTTCTTGGTTGAGGATGAAAAACTGCTAAGGTAGACGATTTATAATGCAAAGCTAGAACCGACTATAGGCTCAATACTATAAGCAGGAGAATGAGATGCAACCACAACTTAACGCCAAAAAATGTCATTTTTTATGTCCTTTTTTATGTCTTTTATTCTACTTGGTGTGAAAAAGGGGTAAACTTGTGCCAAGTAGACGTCTTTTCAAATATAATTTACGAGTGTGAAAATGACTAGTTCACTCAGCGATCTTTTCTATTTTTGGTAACGAGTCGAAAAAGAGCTTAACTAAGACTCACGATCTTTCAAATCCAATTTAACGAGTGTGAAAGGGACAAATCACTCGGAAATATTTTCATTTTTTAAACGAGTCGAAAAAGAGCTTAACTAAGACTCGTGGATGTTGTTATAATTAGCGTGTAATATATAATTAGTGTGTAATGTATCGGCCTTCTGTGGAATGTAAGTATCTTACGAATAGTTGACATAATCTTGGGGAAACCCAAAGCTCTCCAAGTCGAGGAGGATAAAGCACTAATTGAGGATATAGTTTCTGTGATGGACCAGACAATGTCTCCTAATGGAAAATACATAGGTGGGGGGATTGGATACCCCATGGGACTATCCTAGTCAAAAGTGATCTCTTCAAAACCAGGAGGGAGAGGACTTGGTGAAATAAAGACTCTCTCTCGTTCAGAAGGTGCGGGATCAGGAATGTTGACGATATGATCGAAGGATGCATCACTCTCCACAGGGAGAGTAGGATTTACCAGAGATTTCACTGGTATGACCACTTATTCAATTCTAGGTTGAAGAGGATGCAGGGTAACAGGGATAAGGGATACATCACCCTCAAGAATAGGGTTGTGATCAAGAGAGGATTGCAACGATGTTATTGTCGTGTCAATCGAAGGAACAAGGTGTTGGGAAACCACATATGCCTCAAACTTCGAAGGGCCCTTAGGAGAGCCCCGTGCTTCTAGTATCCTAGCCATGGTTGGACATAAACAAGTAATATGACTTCCTTCACAAGTCCTGCAAAGGAATTTAGGTTTACGTCTTAGGTGTTTGGGTTTCTCAATGCCCCCAGTGTCGTTCAAGATGGTCGGTAGCATACTATCAACATAATTGGCAAACGTGGGGGAGTCATCTCCTACATGGTACTCAGAGGTTGGAGATGTGGCATTTATATAACTTGTGGCAACTAAAGTGGTGCCCCCAGCATGACTAGCAGTGGTCGGGTACGGGTTTTCGACATAACTTGTAGAAGTTTTCGACCCATATCCAACATGACTGCTAGAGGTTGGTGATGGAGCTCCAGTATGACTGATAGTGACTAGACTAGTGGTGGATTGCGGCATTTTTATGCCAAGTTTCAAGGAAAGATTGACTTTGAAACATAATTGCAGGCCGGGAAGGATCTTGGTTTACCCCCTGTCTCTGTCCAGAAAGGTAGTATCCTCCGTTTAATTGATTCAGAGAAGTCTAAAAGGGCATCATCACTGAAGTATGTGAAAAGACTGAAGCATGATAAGGATTATTCGAGTGGGGATATATGTTGCCCCTTGTGAAGGGGACCCGTGAAGTGGGTAGCCCGAACTGTAAAATTGATTCTCCCCGTATGAAACACCTAGGGATACATGAGGACTCATCATGGAAAAAGTGTTCAAAGGAACTGACATGGCGAATAGAGGATACATGGATGGAGTGTAGTATGTATGATAAGCACTCGTCTGAGTGTTGGCTCCTGAAAGAGAATAACTAGGATTGGATCTGTAAGAGGGGAAGTTCCAACCTCTCGTCGTGAAACCGGGTTGAGGGACAAGGCTCATATAAAATGAAGACGCATGCATTGGGGCCATGGTGCCCCTAGATCCAATGTTAGGATTCATATAGGTGGACTAGGGAGAGGAATGCAAAGGTGAAGGCATATCAACAGGAGAATGACTAGGGACCCAAGGTGCAGACTAAGTGCTAAATTTTTGCATACTATTATAAGAAACATGAGGATTCATCCCCATGAACTGAGTGGGAATCATGGGGTAAGTAGCAGCAAACAAGGGATCCAGAAGGACTCCACTATCCATAATGAGGACTTAGTAAAGACTCTTAAGGCCAACTAGTAAGCAAAGAGCAAACCAAAAGTCAAATGGCCAATATGCATGCAAACGGGATAAAGTGGTTGAGTGGTCTCCCTCCCTAAAGAAGGTATGTCTCATCCAAGAGGGACTTGAGACTCCCTGCTAAAGATAGGAGGTAACAAAATCAGTTATAGGGTCCCTCATGGGATTAACAACCAGTCGCACTAGATCCCCCCGGAGAGGTAATCCTCCATAAAGGTTGTGTGTTGTCTGATCCCTATCTGACCCAGGGTACTAGCAGAATAAGCCTTGCAAGTAACCTATGAGATACCTAAGTCAAGCAACTAATAAACCATTGTATAACCGATGCACAGGTGAGCAGTCGTAACTCCGAATCACCGTATGGGTAGGGTAGCAAAGCCTGAAACCTTGAAAGCACCGCCTCTCATGGAGGTATGGGCACTAGCAAGATCCCCAAATACGAATAAATCGACAGAAATATCTCTAATGCTAGACGAATATCCGACAGATATCCATTCAACTAACTTCGCACAACCTCGTGATTAACTCTGGTGTGAGCGGAGCCTCCTGATCTTACCAATTATACAATGGAATTCTCAACTCCCTTTCTCAGACACATATGTTGATTTAATTGCCTTGGAGAGGTTTACTCACAAAATCCTATTCCAAGGCACTAAATCCTAGGTTAGTTTGTGCACCCTAGAAAATAAAATCGTTACTAATAAATTTTAAATTATAGCGTTGATTTTATGGCCGCAATTACTCAAAAACGTAAATGGTGATGAAACCAATGGTGTTATGACTCTGCAAGAAAGTAAATATGAAAATAATGCAAATTCTAACTTTAACTTTTGATGAATGATATGCTTCTAAAATTGATGCAATTTTCAAATTCAACTCTGTGATTCAGAAGTAAAAATGCAATCTTTCACTATATGCACTAAGCTAATGATAAAAAATCAAAAGACAAAAAATTTCAAGCAATGCAAAATGCCTATTTTTTTGTATTTTCAATATATCAAAACTGAAAATGCATGGACTAAAATTAAGTAACTTGATACATAGACCTACCATGTATAAAAAAATAGATAACTCAAGTAGGATATCAAGCAATAAAGCAACCAGCCCAATGTACAAGGACAATAAAAATGAAAAGATGAAGAGAAAAACTTTGCCCAAAAATTCAACCAAAAGAGGGTTTCATGTCATCGCACAGGTACTCAACAGGCACTAAAAAGACCTAAGAAGGCTTAGCAAGCATCAAATCCTACCCAGCAAACACCAGACCAAGAAAACATGCAAGGAAAAAGGTGTACGCGACTATTTGAGAAAATAGAGCGTATATATGCAGCTTGCAGTGAGACAGTCTACGTGTATACGTGATTGTCAAGCAAAAAGGCACATATATGATTTGAAACAAGGCCAAGCAAGGGAGAAAGGTTGAAAACTCAGACCCAGACTGAACAGGAGTTGTTAAGCAATGATACGACAAGAACCACAATAGAAACAAGAGAAATCTAAGGAGAAAAGTACTTCAAACCCTAAGAAAGAAGATTCTCCACAGTGGAGTCGCCATTTCTGTTATGAGGAAAATCTCTCTATGGCTAGGGTGAACCACAACAGACAGGTATGACTGCCGAAATAAACTCAATTCCAACATATTCTATATAGACCAATGTTCTAGAGGAGTAAGAAAGAGGCCTACCTCGTCCAAACGTTCGATGATGTCCACCATTGAGCACTTTTACCCAAAGATTTATACCTGCAACAAGTTCTCAACAAACAAGCAAAGCAAGCATATAGTGATGATATAACAGGTTAGCACATTAGATAGCATAATCCATCAATATACAAAACAAACATGCCCATGGGTCATAACACATATATTTGGAAGATATCAATTGGACGGGAAAGGAGTATTTCTATTAATAAATGATCAGCAGAAGTGAAACATTACAGACTTCTGTGTCAGCACGGTTCGGAACCAAGAAACCGATTTCCTTCCAACTGGGCCTCCACCACTTCAATCCTCCACCAAAGGCAAGCTCATATAAGGGAGACAAAGATGTTCTCCATCAATAAGGGAAGAGCTTGGGGGCTAAACACTGTGTTCAGATTTAAAGGACAAAGGGATGCAAACTCAATAATGAACTAATAATTTCTCCAGAGTAACTTTTCTCTCAAAGTTGAATTCTCTCTCATTTTCCATAGCTCAGAATTGGCTTCTTTATAGCCTTCAAAATGCAACTGAAGGGTCGAGTCGGAATGTTTCCAATATATGGAAGGCCAAGGATCAGAGATCTCCTGTCGTGACATGGAAACCTAACATTTAATTTATTTTTTCTGGCACAAATCCCGATGTACACAGGTTGTAGTGGAGTAGCCAGTGTATACGCTTGTTGTATATCTTTCAAGGTGCGTACAAGTGGAAAAATATTTTTTTTGTCTCTGGATTCATCAATCAGGGAAAGTAACTCTACATAGGGAAATGGAATAAGGCCTTCTCTGCAATATTGCATAGGGTGAGGCAAATATTTCTCTAACATGGTCATATCTGACGTTAATGTTGAATTACCTCTGTGTTGTATCTCTTAATGACTGTTAGTCATGTCACCTCCCTAATGTTGCCTATAAACTCGTATTTTCCCAACTGCTCAATGTTATCATTTTTTACTCAAGTTATTTCCATTCCCAGTCTTAGAGCCTCTCGAGCATTCTGTAAGCCCACACTTGCACCTATGTCTACCAGTTTTATTTGTTTACCAACGTAGTTATTGTAGGATGGTTCTCATTTCCAGCCGAGGAACGCTTCCAAAATTCATTGTTATAGAGTAATTTATTGACCCACGGGTCAAGGTTATGGGTGATCTCCACAGAAAAGTTGAGCAAACTTAATTGCTCGACATTGACCTCGCAAATGCATCATAGTACCCTCTGATGCCTATCCATACATGCATGGATTACTCGGCCTTATCAACTGACAAATTTCAGTGGGAGTGGAAGCCTTCATATCTACCTCTTCAGGACTCCACGTTGATGAGCTTGTTTGACATACATGTCTTTGGCACTACAGGAGAAGTTTCTCAGTGCACGAAATTCCTCATTAGTCGAGTGAACAATGGAACCTTGTGGTTGGACCAGGCATATCCCATCCATGTGGAGGACATTCACCAGCTCAATGGGTTGTCCATGGAGGGTCAATATGTCACGCAAGGATTCTAGGGCTCAGGGAAGCATGGCCGCAAAAAGGGTGATATTAGCCTCTACAACAAGTATGGAACCAAGCAAGGAGGTTGTGGAGCACACATTGGGCCCATCAACAATGAGAATATTCTTTGTGCCTGCTATTTAATTTTCGGGAAGGTCATGAAGAACTCCACGTGTGTTGAGTGCACACTCGACGCCATAAAAATGGTTGAGTTCAGTAAAAATGGTGCACCAATGAATTGGTGTAATTACCTTCTCACAGAAATGTTGCAAGCTTATGTTGGTGTCCCTAACAGGGCCACGTATTTCATATATGGCTACTTGTTGGTCACATTTGCAATGTGGAAGTGAAAACTGCCTTAGGGTCGACGCCTTTCCCATACTCCAAACAGTCATATCGCCAAGATCTTCTACCCCTAGCACATTCACACTGCTAATGCCAATATGACAGCCCACAATGTTTCCTTTTTGTAGTGGAACAACGACCTCGTTACAGCTACACAGCGCCCAAGGATCTCACAAGAGTTGCTCAAACGACACACCCATACATCTGATTCGGCATGAACTGAGACTTTAATTTTGTGAGGCATTTAGGTGCGGCTCCATCAATATTTGGTACTACTCCTTTGCATTTTTATCTGGATGAGGCAATTCTAGACAAGGAGGTCATTTCATGTCATGGGGTCACCAAAGAACATAATAGATTGGGTGTCTCATATACGGTGCCCGTGATATCACAAAAGTCGACTCTAGAACAGACCAAGGTGTAGGCCCATGCACGACTGCATCAAAGAGACAATGGACACCCCCAAAGTCAGACGATGAACTAGAGGAAGAAGGAGAAGAGGAGACACTACCCAAGTCATTTCCACTCTCATTCCCCTCAATTCCAAATGATGCCATTGTTTCTGGTAAGTAGCTCTGTGAATTCTTTGCTACTTCTTTTCCTCATAAGAAACTACGCTCTGTTTCTTCATCCACCTCCACCAATGACACCATTTTCACTTATGTTACTCCCATTTTTTCTCTTCTTCCACCAAATTGCACCACCACCCCCATTACCTCTTTAATTCCCATCATCACTATTATCAACGACCCAGCCCACTTCCATCATAGAGGAGCTCACTCGTCAACTTCCTATTTTGGTCATAGATGCCCCATCCTCCACTCCATAGTCCCCTCACCACACTCATATTGACACTACTAAACCCGTATATACTTCCCCTTTCATGATGATTGCAGGAACCATAGTCCCCATTCCATCCACCTTCCCCAACAGTTCGCATGTCCATGTTCCACTTGACACCCTACCTAATAAAAACCCCAATCCTAAACCAGATAAGGTACCTGAGATGTAGGAGAAGATGCATCCAAATCCTCACATTGACATGATGGACACCTAGGAGGACACTCACTCTGCTCACAGTACGATCTCGGTGAAATAACAGATCGTGCCACTACTACAAGATCTATAATAGTGTTGTTCCATATTGGAATTGTGCTTGGAGCACACAGATGTGATTGGGGTGTTCCCTCAAGAGGTTCAATACAAGATTACACACGGCTTCTGAGTCACTTTGTCTAGCCTCAAAGGCACTAGCACCCCAGTGTGTCTGAATGATCTGTTGCCAGTGGACAGTCGCTAGAATCACAATTTCTTGTAAATGCACCTCTCACTAGTGGTGAGCTTGCAACGTGGTATACACTGCATCTCATGACTCTTGTGTGAGAATCCATAGATCATCTTGAGCAAAGAATTCTCACTACAAAGCAAACAAATGAATATCTTACCCAACAGACGCAACAATTGTTCCAAGCCATAGTTGTGGCCACTTCATCCAGGGATCATGAACATGGGTTGCGAACAAGGGTCAAGTCCAATATTGCAGTCGTTTCTGACAAGTTTCTCTAAGTCTGGCCCACCTTCAAACAAGTTTCTCCTGAGCTCCTTGAGGACATCACCCCAGTTGCACCTTCGAAACAACTTGAGCTCATTATTGATGTCTGGTCACAATTAGTTGTGAGAAATTACAACCTTCAACAAGATATTGTTGCAATCAAGTTGAAGGAAAAGGAGAAACCCTAGGAAATGATGCAGAAGGTCACCCAAGAAGTTGAAGAGGGAAATCACATATGGTCCTCTCTTAATGCCCATGCAAATGAATGCATCCAACTCTTTGGCATGTTCAATGATTGGGTTGGCTTGTTGGAATGATGAATTAAGACAATAAATGAGTTATGTGCACAAATCAACCAGGTGAACGTAGAATCCCAAGCCATCACTAACCCGGTTGAATAGAAAAATAAATTTGCAGAGATCCAATTTCTGGATGAAATATTGGATTCTCTCGATGAGACTACTCTGGCATCCAAGAAAGAGCTTAGAGAATTTCACCCATAGGTGCAAGATGAGTATGTCCATATGCAATGGATCGATTTAGTTGTAGACATTGAATGGACTGCACTACTAGCTACAAAGCCTGAGGAGCCTAATGTGACAGTAGAATAGGAGTTTGTTGTGGGAGCCTCAATTTTAGTAAGAAAACAACAGGATCATGTGGAGCACTATGATATCTTCTGCCAGTGGGCCCTCAAAATTGTACTGGAGTTGGGCCCTCCAGTTCCATAAGACCATGGGGAGAGAGTGGAAGGTTGACTCAGGATGAGTCAACGGTTGTGGTCCAGGCCTGTTGAGCCCTCTAGTTTTTAGAAATGTCTTTTTTTGGGAAATGCCAAAGTTTTGAGGAAAGCGTTGCATGACCAATTGGAAAAGGGACAGTAGTAGATATAAAATGGAAGAGTGGAAAGTTAATTGAAAGGTAACAGCAACAAGGATAGAAAAAATAGCCATGCACCAGTTGGACAAGCTCTTAGAAAAGCAGCAAAAGCATTGGATGTCACCGGTAAAAAGGCCAAAAAAATAGTGGAACAAGAATTCCAAGAAGCAACCAGGAGAAATATATAAAGAGGAAAGCAATGCTACGAGGTACGGGGTTGGTTGGAAAATTGGTTCAAAGGAAAGAGTTTCATAGTTGATGAATGAGCGCGCAGGAGAGATACTCTGGGTTTCTTATTATTTGGGCAGGGATCAATTTATTACTATCATGATATTATTGTAATGGGTTTTGTGGATGTTGATATGCTTGCGCAGTAGGGTAGATTTTGTAATGGGTATTTGGGAATAGATTTCATTGCATAAGTTATTGTATGAGAGATGTACTCACTGTATGAAAAATTTGATACATTGATAATATAATGGATTGTTTGGGCCCTAAAATTTTGTTATCCTTTGTATGAATCTATGGTTTCTATGGTGCGAAATTACTTCGATCACGTGTATTTAGAGTTTAGTCACTATCTATGAATGTCTTTGAATATTGATGTATGAACATGAACATGGTAATGTCAAATATGATGATGTGCTCTCCTTGACTCACTTCACCACATGTGTCTCGGCTACGTTTCGGGTGAGACCTTCTTCCCTTGCGGAAGGTTGAATATGCTAGCGCTCCTAGACTACAACAGTATCTTTTGTTGGTAACCTTTGAGAACCTCGGTCTCAATTTCATGCCAATAGATAAGCAAGGTGGTTACCAAGGTATTTTTTGGGGGGGGAATTTCAGCAATCGACTACTTTTTTACCATTTTCTGGAAGAAAACAAATCGTGAATTGGTTTTAAATTCACCTATTGTTTACATAAATATGATTAAATTGATAATATTCACAATTATTTTACGTTTAGGGGCACTAGACCTCATCAGTGAAAAGACAATGTTGTAGGTTTTGTGTGTCACTGAAAAGGGCCTAAGAAAAACATCTTAAGTTACAATTGTTATAGCCACCCAGTGCAGGAACCCTTTCGGGTCCCCTTTTTGAATAATACATCGCAGAACTCAAAATGGCCCTTGATTACATCTTAAGATACGGGGCCTAAGATATAGCATTGTCTTAGTCCCCGTATATTAATATGTAAGTAAGGGGCATTCTGAGTTTTGCAATGTATTATTCAAAAAGGAGACCTGAAAGGGTACCAACACTGGGTGGCTACAAAAGTCGTAACTTAAGATGTTTTTCTTAGGCCCTTTACATTGACACATAGAACGTATAGCACTGTCTGGCCACTCATGAGGGGTAGTGCCCTGAAATAGGCATGAGTTCTGCGATGTATTATTCAAAAGGGGACCCGAAAGGGTACCTGGATTGGGTGGCTACAACGGTCGTAACTTAAGATGTTTTTCTTAGGCCCTTTACAGTGACACACAGAATGTACATCATTGTTTTTCCAGTGATGAGGGGTAGCACCCCAAGACAGGCGTGATTTCTGCAATTTATTATTCAAAAAGGGGACCCAAAAGGGTACCTACATTGGGTGGCTACAATATCCATAACTTAAGATGTTTTTCTTAGGCCCTTTGTAGTGACACGCAGAACATACAGCATTTTCTCGACACTAATGAAGGGTAGTGCCCCGAAATAGGCATGAGTTTTGTGATGTATTATTCAGAAAGGGGACCTGAAAGGGGACTTGCACTAGGTGGCTACAACAGTTGTAACTTAAGATATTTTTCTTAGGCCCTTTGCAGTGACACATAGAATGTACAGCACTGTCTGGCCACTGATGAGAAGGGTCACAGAAAGACGAATAAAGACACTGGAAAATGGTGTTATTTCCACAAAAGCCTCTGGCACAACACCAATGAATGTCACTCAAAACGGTCATTGGTGGTTGAGATCAAAGACAAGGAGTTGAACCATGATTCAGAATTTGATTCTAAAAATACTAGTAAAAGACAGATCATCGACGCAGACCCCACTGCTATTGTCGCGACCGAAACAATTCAACCAGAAGAACCAATAGATCCTGAAGAAGGGGAGCACCTTTTTCATTCATAGATATGGGTGAAGGGGACCCCGCTGCATTTTATAGTTGATAACAGAAGCCAGAAGAACCTCATCTCAACAGAGGTCATCAAATAGTTTGGATTGTCGACAACACCACACCCGTAGCCATACAACATCAAGTGGCTTCGCCGGGGATGAGATCTTTGTGTCAACCAGCAGTGTCGATTGTCATACGACATCCATCCCTTTAAGGATGAGGTATTACGTGATGTTTCCCCACTGGATGTCTGTGATGTTCTCTTGGACCAGCCATATATGTGGAGACACCATGATGTTTATGAGTCTCGACCCCACAGTGTCATTATTTCTTTGGGGGGTCATCTCTACAGAATACCAGAGGTAGTTCCGACTATTTTTCCACCTAAACAGTGCCGCAAGGTAGTATCTCATACTGCAAAATTTAGCTTCTTCACAATCTGTTCAAAAGGGGAACATAAGAACACAGCAACCACTACAGCCTCGCCCCAAGCACCTTCTATCCAATAGAAGCAGGTCGACAAGGTTGCAACAAAGCGCAAAGATTCCTTATGCACACCGTCCTCTCATGTAGCTCTACTTGTTGAATAACCTCAGCCTCAACAGGTTCGTGACAGACTTCCACAAACTGAGCAACGCGACGTCTCCAGCAAGGCAAGCAGCTCACCAAGATTCAGATTCAGCAAATGCTTTTTCCTCTCCCCCGAGAACTCAACGCAATGGAGACCATTGATTCCTAAGGAGGGAGGATTTGTTAAGGTCCTAACCCGCACATAGGTAGATTAATGTATTCGGATGTAATAAAGGTCAATATTAATAAGACCTTTCAATAAAATAGAATAAGGCGGATGTAAGAAGACCTAATAGAAGCTTCCGCTTCTAGAAGGATCT
>ML794621.1:289933-303144 GCA_009831015.1 Picea engelmannii
ACTGCTTTCCATAAGAAGGATATCATCGGCATAAAGAAGAAGATTGATTACTATACCAGTGAGAGTAGGGCCAACACAACCTGATTTTTCCAAGCAGTCTTCTAACTTGTCAATGTATATGCCAAAAAGGGTAGGGGACAAGGGACAACCTTTTTTTACTCCAATACTGTAGTTAATCTCTTTTGACCAGCCCTCAATGTTTTTAAACTTAGCAATAACGTTCTCATACATCCTTATTGCAGTAGCCCTCAAATCGAGAGGCACTTTTATCTCTTCCAACCTATTCCAAGGTTTCTCCTAGGAACCATGTCAAAATCTTTTCTAAAGTCAACAAAACAACAAAAAAGATTGGTTTTAGTATTGCGGAACTCCTCTTCAATGATCCTAAAGGTAACAAGATGGTCCATAGTTGAATGATATATTCTAAACCCAACCTGTCCTTTTTCTCTTTTACCGTGACTTTCTAGCCAAAAGTTGATCTTCTTTTCCAAAATAATTCCATAACATTTAGCTAAAATCGGGCTAGTCATAATGGTCCTATAATTAGAGGGAATGTTTCTATTCCCATTTTTTTAAATAGGAACTATGAGACTTTGCGTCTAGGGTTTAGGGAAGCCCTACTTGACTAATAAATTAAAGAGCTTGTGTATGTGAGGGGTAAGGATAGGCCCTTCGATTTTAAAAAAATTTAGCTCGGTAGCCTTCAATGTCCTTAGCTTTCCCGTTTGCAAGTTGCTTAACCCCAAACTCTATGTCATCTAAAGAAAAAAATTCATCCTTTGTAGGGAAAATAGGAATGGTGTCCATGGCATTAGGGAACTCGTAAAGACTTTTAAGGTAGGAATTACAGTCCCTTAAGGGAATCCTATTATTTTTCTTTAGTATTACGGTTTTAAATTTGGCTCCAGAACTTCTTAGGATCCAACGTATTATTTCTCAAACATAATTGTATATATATATATATAGGGAACTCGTAAAGACTTTTAAGGTAGGAATTACAGTCCCTTAAGGGAATCCTATTATTTTTCTTTAGTATTACGGTTTTAAATTTGGCTCCAGAACTTCTTAGGATCCAGCGTATTATTTCTCAAACATAATTGTGTGTGTATATATATATATATATATATATATATATATTATAATAATAATAACTATTGTGTTTGAGAAATAATATTAATATATATCCCCAAATGGGGTGACATCTGGCAACAGAGAGAAAGGTGACGCACAGGAAGCCTGGGAAGTTATTACCCCCAATCGTTGCCCTCATCACTGCACCATTTGAATGACGGGCCTTACCACTGCACTTATGGTAGTGTTTTTCTCCACCTCGGGGAACTTAATGGCTATGCATGTGAACTAGCTCTGGAGCTCTGCGGCGGGTACTCGTCCTTGTGCTAATGTCACTTTGGCTTTCATGGCATCCCCCTCTAGCATTCATTCGGTTGATATGAAGGTAAGAACTCTTTAGCATTCAGTCATAAATACCAAGTTCAATTAGCTCTTTGGTTCTTTCGGTCTCATGTGCATTCCTGCGGTGGACATCCCTCTGTCACCTCCCTACCACTGTTGATCACCTCTCTCAGTCTCCTTTTCACCAACGCGACTCCACCTGCTTGGAATTCACCTTTGTTGCCTCATATTTGTTTTTATCCTTCAACCATGTCCAGAGAGCGTTGAAAACCCAAAAGGGGGCCACTATATTACAGTTATGTCACAAGGCGTAGCCGCCGTGACCCTTTGTTGCCCCTCCCTCCGACCTGCTCCCCTGGAAGAGACCAGAATTGGACTGAGACCCCCCCTCCCTCCCCTCATGCCCAGAAATTCCCTCCACCTCCTTCTGAAACTTTGCATGACATGGGAAGTTGCCAGGTGAATGAAGCAATTCCTCCTTCTGAACAGCATCCCTGAAAGCCCTACTCGAACCTAGTATCATCACCAAATCCCAAGTTCGGCCTATGGAGCATGTAAGTTGCTTGGTGGATGAAGAAATCCCCCCCAGTTGGCTGGCAAAATGGATTGCCAAGAACTCTATCCCTGGGTTGGATGAGGAAGAAACTTCGTTGGCGGATTTCGATATGGATAAAGCTCCTCCTGCGGAAGCGGATGGGAAAATTGAGCATCCTATGCCCAACCGTCATTGCTTTTCAGACAACCACTTGCAACTAATATTTGATATGCGGAGAAGTTTGGAGGATCAAACTCAAAATCAACGCACTCTCAGTCGACGCATGGACCTCCTATTCGATGCCTTGTCAAATGTTCCGGAGAAAACTCGATATTCGACCCATGGAAAGAAGTTCGCCGTCACCTACAGCACCAATGGACGTCCGGGTTTGGCAAATTTCTAGCTTCTCTCTCAGTGCACATTTCAGGATTCGGCTCTTTTCAGTTTTGTTAAGTTTTATGATCTATAACTACAGCCATGGTGACCATAAGCTCTGGTGCATGATTTGGCAACTGACAAGTTGAACTGTAAAAAAATTGTTATAATTTTCAAATGTTTATGTGAGCCACCTGTTATGGTTTCCCCACTATGACGAAACAAGTGACAAGCAAGAATAAATGTATTTTTTTGAAGTTTTCAAGGTAATATATATTCTCTCTTTATATATATATATATATTCTCTCAAACACAATTGATAGCACCAAGTTGTACAAGTTGATTAGCAATTTAATTATTTTCTAGTCCACTCAGGTATTTTTACAATTGATAAGTATTTTCTAGTACACTCGTATTTTTAGCCTTTTGATTTAATAAAAAGGCAAGGCTTGCGAGTGTTTATTGTTTATTGTGTTGATCTCAAGTCGGATATGGTTTTGTATATGAACCCATCTTTTATTCATATAATAAAACAATAAGTTGCTATTGAATTTGTACTTAAAACAAATGGAGTATTTAATTTAGTATATATTGGATAAGTTGCATGAATCATCCATAGGTACCCATCAAAATGGAAAGAAACCCAAGCACTTAGCAGGGCACCATGGTGACTCTTCCAATTCCCTATTTTTATGGAGGTATAAATATCTTATTTTTTTTACTCTTTTAAATTTGAATTGAACATGTGATTTAAGAAAAAAACACATATTAATATAGTATGATTGGAAAGTGAAATTATTTTTTAATTCCAAGCTGGAAAGTAGACTTATTTTTAATGTAAAAAAAATAAAAAAATGGAGTTGGTGGACTTTCAATTCAAACCAATGAAATTTTCAATGACATGGCATGAATGTAGGGTGGGCTTATTGTCAATGCAAAAAAATGGAGTAGGTGGAATCTATGGCATTATTTATTCAGAATGCAAAATCCAGGCCTCTCTACCATTGAGAAAATGGCAGAAGAGATGGCGCAGTTGCGGGAGATATTTGAGAAGCTAGAGCCAACTCCTCTGGCATATACCCATCCTCTTACGACAGCCATATCTGACTGCTTCAACTGGCCTTACCTATTTCAGAATTATCGAGTGCCATACCCTGTCAAGTTATACGCAGTGCCTTTTAGATCTGCGAGGAGATCCGGTCACGTTAATGAAGATAAGTTGCAGGCAGCGGATTCTACTGCTTACAATGAAGCCCGGAAGTCAGGCGCGCTGATTTTGGTGAGCCTTCTATCCTCGTGTTAGTCTTTGATTCTAATTTTATGTTTAATTAAATCAAAATAAAATTAATGTTATGTTATTATTTTGAAAAAAAAAAATTAAGAAATTTAATATAGCTTTAGATATTTTAAGTATTATAAAGTTTTGTATATAATTATTTTAAATTCTTACAATTATCAATAAATTAATTGCTATGTTTTAGGTTAAGAGTTTATGTTTTTTAATTTTCTAACATAGGTCCAAATTGTCAAGTTTTATTATACATAAAATGTAGATACTAGTTTCTTACCTTTATTTTTTTATTTTTGTTAATGGTTTTATAATTCAAATACTATTATTGTGGTTAGACTTCTCATACTATATTACATGTTCTAATTATTGTTTCACTAACATTGTATTTAGAGTTTACTAGTCTCTAATCTTATGTTCTAATTATTGTTTCACTTGTTAGAATATAGAAGATTATGTGCTCGTTTTACCATGGACAATACCCTTGTCACCCAACCATAGGCTGAAGCCACCCTCCGAGCACCTTAACCTTGACTGAGAATTACTTTGGAAGCAAACCCTAGGCTAGATAGCCAAACAAGGTGTAGCGCATCTTCCTCCAAGGATAGCGCACCAACAATAGTTGATCAAATAGTCCAAACCCTAGCCAAGAGATAGTCCAAGCCAACACTGAAACTGGTTGTTGTAGCAGTTGCACCTGCATATCTCCTCCACACGTGCGCACCAAACTGGGAACTGCAGTGCGCACCAGTTGCTCTCTGCAATTCTGAGATGTGTCAAATGAGAACTGGCGCCTTGTATTTATAGTGGTTCTGCCAAATTTGTTGGGGCCGACTTCTCCTTCTGGGTACATGTTTGTTTAGTATATTATTATTGTTTATGGCTAACTTCTTCTCTTGGAGGCTAATAACCTAATATAAATTATCTTCTTGATCCGACAAGACTTCTAAGGTTATTAGCCAACTCATTAGGGTTTTCTCTTGTTTTCCGGAGTCTTCTATTCTCGTCAAGTTTACACGTGGAGGTAAATACCTCCTGCAACTACCATAATATTAACACTCCCTCCTAGCTAGGGAGGTATTACAGATAATGGTCTTGAGCATAAAAACATACCATTTACCCGGTAGCATCAACATAGTCGTTTAGACTATCTCATGACTAGATCATGAGCATCACCATCACCATCAGCTGCATCATCTCTCGAAACCATACTTCATCTGAGTAATCAGACATGATGTTGGATAAGTCACTCACACCATAGAGTGACACAAGAGTCATTCTTATAATGCTCTGAACTATTTTTCATCTGGAAAATATATGTTCATCATTCGTCTGGATGATGATTATCTCCAATAAACTGTTGATAGTCTTCAAGGCAATTAGAACAAAAATAGAACACAACTGTGTCTATCCATAGTAGTTCATAACTACAATTCAGTGATACACTACCACACCAAGTAACACACAAGTACTTGATCAGCAGCATATAGTCACAAACAGTGGAACATATCCACCACAATAGTCTTCATCTACTGTCATATAGTCTTCATAACAAACATCTCATAGCAACCTGCATAGAAACAATGTTATGATATAAATTGAATCATTTGGGCCAATCTTTCACTCACATATGTGAGCTCTGAAAGAATATATGTCTCACGAACAGTGGAATATATCCACCACAATAGTCTACATCTACTGTCATACAGTCTTCATAACAAACATCTGATAGCAACCTGCACAGAAACAATGTTATGATATAAACTGAATCATTTGGGCCAATCTTTCACTCACATCTCTGAGCTCTAAAAGAATATCAGCCTTCAGTATAGAACATCAGCAATGGGCTATCTAATCTTCTCAAACAAGGAAGAATGATTGTTTCTGATTTCTGAGCCTGGACCATTCCTCACCCTGGGCCATTCTTCCTACACTAATCAAAGTGCACTCTGGAAAGAATGTATAAACCCTAAGGAATGTCTGAGTCTGGACCATTCCCCACCCTGGGCCATTCCTCCTACACTAATCATAGTGCATCTTGGAGAGAATGTATAAGCCCTAAGGAATGTCTGTCCTTGATTGCTCAGCTTGGACCATTCCCCACCCTGGGCCATTCCTCCTACACTAATCAAAGTGCACCCTGGAGAGAATGTATAAACCCTAAGGAATGACTGTCCGGACCATTTTCTCTGTTAACCACAAGAGGAAAAGACTGTCCTGCATCAACCTCCAAAACAGACCATTCCTATGTTAACCACAATGACAAATAGTTGTTCGGCGAGGCGGGTTAGTCTTCTTGAGTAACCCTCAAGAAGAGAGACTTCCCTAGACCACTCCCCATGTTAACCACAATGGGAAGTCGATGTCTATGATACATCAGCAATTAGATTACTTCCCATGTTAACCACAATGGGAAGTGATTGTCCGTCAGAAATCTCAATCCACTTTCCGAACAGGAAAGCATATGTCCAAGATGGACTATTTTTCAATCTTGAAAATGAATGTCTTCAATAATGTTTGAAGTGCTCCCTCCTAACTTGGAGAGTCATTTCTTCCTTTTTCAATAAGAAGGAAGTTGTTTCCACGAGCTGCAGCTTGAGTACGCAAACTCTTTCATCTTGGATGGAAGCTTTACCAAAATGGTTTCTTATCTGCTCATCTGTGGAGATATGTATTGGAGAATTATTTTCTCCTTTCTAGACTTCATCATGGATAATGTAATGCTTGATTTCAAATGTACTTTAGTCTGGAACACTGTGAAGGCTTCATGTAGATCTGAACAATAGAGTATATCATAGTTGGAAAACTGGAACATATCCATGTGGCACTTCTTCTGTCATCGTGAGATTTGATATGCTGAGTAGTCATCTTGATGTTATAGGAAATCTTCACCACGCTTCTGCTATGCACTGGAGGTTCTCCACCAAGTTATCTTATTTTGTCTGCATACAAGATTCTCTTTCTGGTATGTCTCAAAGTCTTGAGATTGCTCTTCATACTCTCTTTATTCAATTTCTTTGGAGAACATTCTTTGCATTCATCTGATGTAGAATTATGACTCATGGATGTTGCGGATGATATAATGACTTATGTAGAGATAAGTCTGGTTTACTGGAACAAGTAATCATCATAGTCTTCTCCCTCCATCTGGGAGAACCTCTAGTTCTAGGTCTCGTAATGTTTTCATTCATAAGTCTTCCATACACGGTTCTTCATCACAACTTTCAGTGCCTCTGCTTCATTGCTTTTATTGAGTTTACATCAGGCTAACAGTCTTGTGATTCTTGATACAATGACTGGTTGTTTTGGCTTCTCTTTCTTTCTTGGAATCTTCATGTTCTTCTTTATGTTTTTATTTAGCTCTTGGGTCCATGGATTTTCTTATAGATTCCATGCCCTAGAGATTCCACTTCTTCCTGGATGGACAACCAAGGATACTTTAAGACTTCTCTTCGAGGAAGACTTCTTGAATTGAACACATACTATTTTTCATGGTTACTACCATGCATATATACTTCATCATCTTCAATGGATCATAGGATTAGCTCCCTCCTAACCCTTGCTTCATGTAAGAGTGCATATAATCGACTCCCTTCGTCTAACAGAGTCCATGCTTACATTTTCATCCTTATTGCCTTCCACAATATATAATTTTCTCTCTTGTCTAACAGAGTCCACGCTTCCATCTGCATCCTTATTGTCTTCTGCAATATATAACTAGTTCTCTTGTCTAACAGAGTCCATGCTTCCATCTTGTTGTTTTCTACAAAACGTCATAACTCTTTTTCCAATTTCCTCTCGATTGTTGACTTCTTTCTGTCTTTGCTTCTTCTAAGCCTCTTCATGATTGATTCGGCTTATCTTGCAATAGCTTCCACATGATTTGTATTTCATGTGTATTATCTAATGATATCTATTTTCATCTTGTTTGTTCTTCCATAGGTATAGTTCTTCTTAAAACACATTATCTTCCAAGAGATAGATATACAAGATATGTACAGAGACGATGCAAACAAGATATGTACAAGATATGTACAAGAAATAAGAAGAGTGGTGTTACCTTTTAGAAGAATAAGTCTCTTCCATCTTGCTTAGTCTTCTTTGTAGGTTCCTTTTCTTCGGCAATTGATGCTTCTTGTTTCTCCTTCCTTTTCTTTAGCTCGGGACAATGATTCTTGTAGTGAAAATACTTTTGACAGTTGAAGCATTACACTTATGAAATGTCTTTCTCTTGATTTGGCTTCCTCCTTGAACCAAACTTCCTTTTGTTCCAAAAGTTCTTGAATCTTGTTGTGAAAGCTTGATCGTTGTACTTCTTTTGGGGTTTCTCTTTTGCATTGATCCTTGATTCTTCTTGAGCACGGCAAGTCCAAAGTTCTTCAAATGTCGGATACTCCTTCCTTGTGTTCATGCTTGTGGAAAATGCATCCCATGTCTTGGGAAGACCATTGAGTACTATGTTCACCAATTCCTTTTCTGAAATGATCTCTTCAATAGCTTGTATTTGATCTCTTAACTAGGATATCTTTACAAAGTATGATGTTATGATGTCATCCTCATTCATCTTCATGTCACAGAGCTCATTCTTCAGATTCATAACTTGTCCAATGTTTCTGACTGAAAAGAGATTTGTTAGGGCATCGTACATCTTCTTCGATGAGTCAAGATGGGAGATGTAGGGTATCAAGTGGTCTTTTATAGAATCCACTATGATACTCATGGCATTGATGTCAACATATTTGAACTTCTCCATAGTTGCAACATTCTATGGTTCCTTCTATTTTGCTTCTTCAAACTCTGGCTTCACGATCTTTCCTTTCACGATATCCAGCGCTTTATTCTTGGCAAGGATGAGGTCAATCCTTGTCTTCCATGCTCTGAAGTTAGAGGCTCCATCTAACTTGTTCTCAGACTTCATAGAGTTAGTCATGGCTTGCTTGACTTGGTCAAACCCTAGATTTGACCAGAAATTCAAACTTCATGTCTTGGCTTGCTGAGAGTGTTAGGAGATGCGCTAGGCTAGAGTGAACTGATATGTCTAAAGATTAGGTCAATTCATTCACTTAAGGTGCCTCAACAAGAGGATTAGGGTTTCTGCAATTGCTCCTGCTAGTAACCCTAACGGCAGTGTCTTGGAAGTTGCTTCTGCTAGTAACCCTAGCGGTAGTGTCTTGGAAGTTGCTTCTACTAGTAACCCTAGTGGCAGTTCCTCAGCGAGCTCAATATCCTAGCAGCTATGTTTCCTTCCAGCGTTTAGACTGAATGAAGGAGGTGTGGGCCCATAACCTGTTAGAATATAGAAGATTATGTGCTCGTTTTACCATTGACAATACCCTTGTCACCCAACCATAGGCCGAAGCCACCCTCCGAGCACCTTAACCTTGACTGAGAATTACTCTAGAAGCAAACCCTAGGGTAGATAGCCAAACAAGGTGTAGCACATCTTCCTCCAAGGATAGCGCACCAACAATAGTTGATCAGATAGTCCAAACCCTAGCCAAGAGATAGTCCAAGCCAACACTGAAACTGGTTGTTGTAGCAGTTGCACCTGCAGCTCTCCTCCACATGCACACCAAACTGGGAACTGCAGTGCACACCAGTTGCTCTCTACAATTCTGAGATGTGTCAAATGAGAACTAGTGCCCTGTATTTATAGTGGTTCTGCCAGATTTGTTGGGGCCAACTTCTCCTTCTTGATACATGTATGTTCAGTATATTATTATTATTTATGGCCGACTTCTTCTCTTAGAGGCTAATAACCTAATATAAATTATCTTCTTGAGCTGACAAGACTTCTAGGGTTATTAGCCAACTCATTAGGGTTTTCTCTTGCTTTCTGGAGTCTTCTATTTTCGTCAGGTTTACACGTGGAGGTAAATACCTCCCGCAGCTACCATAATATTAACATCACTAACATTGTATTTAGAGTTTACTAATCTCTAATCTCGTATTTTAGATATTGTATTGCTTAAATGCAAGTTATATTTATTGTTCATTATATTTAATTTACATTTCATAATTTAATTATTGTTTTCCTAACATGATAGTTAAGTTTAAGTTTTCTTGTTCTTCTATCTTCACATTCTTGCTTCTACATTTATTTTTATTATTAATCTCTATATATATTTTTGTATCAAAAGACTATTCTATATATTTTGTATTGGAACACTATTATACTAACTATAGATGTTATAGTCAGTCCACATGATACTAACTTGATGTTATAGTTGGTCCATATGGTACTAACTATAGATGTTATAGTTGGTCCATATGGTACTAACTATAGATGTTATAGTTGGTCCATGTGAGCACAGATAGAGAAGGATGGATCATATATGAGAATATGGAGTTGAGTACTAGAAAATAGGTGGGTGTTAAAATGATGCAACCTAATAAATGTTTCATAAGTATATTAAGCTCAACACTCGTTATGCTAGTACACTTGCGGGACTTGAATTAGAGAATATTTTGACTTAGCCATAATGGTTGAGTAGTGAGAAATTACTTAGCTTTTCTCGATAATGCCACAAGGCACTGTAGAGCATTTGAGATTGGTACTAAATCAAATGCTACAATGACTTTTCCATAAATATCAATGAACCAATGAAACCTAAGTCAAAAATATATTAATCAACCATAACGTTCGGATAGTGAGAAATTATTTAACTTTTTATATGATCCCATAATACATTAGAGGGAATTTAAGGTGAATATGATTTTAGAGGCACCATATCACTATGGTGATGGTTTATGTAGAGTTCAAAAACATATTGTTGGTCACTGGTACAACTTTGCTTCTAAAAGTTTGTGACGATTTTTAAAATCACGAGTAATATGGATATCAAAGGAAACACAAAGACCTACCTTAAAATGACTTTAATAACAATGAGTAAAAGAGATGTCAATGACAATGAGGTGGATAAGGATAGAAGAACCTTCATATAACACTCTCTTCTATAAATGAAGAGAGTCCTTACAAATTGACAAGAGAACCTTGATAACAAGATATCATGGTAGAGTGATGGAGGGGACTTGACATGGTAGAATAGGAAGAACGATATACCATTCATTCTTCCATTCGCATGTAGTATGCCAAACACGATTTCAAAGGTGTTGTAGTATTCCAGTTATAAAATAGTATGCAGAACAGAAATAATTAGCTAGAAATGGCAGAGAAACAATGATATAACCAAAACAATACCACAATAATACCAGAATAATACCAGAATAACACCAGAAAGAGAACTTTGATTATTGAGAGCAATTTTCGCTTGCCTCTTCGAGGGGGAAACCTCCATCGGAGCAGATCTCTATTACAATAATATCCAAGACAAAACTTCTCATGCCCTCTACTCTTATTTATACTAAATCTATCTATCCAAAAGAACAATCTAGAGGAAGATCCTTCTAGAAGCGGAAACTTCTATTAGGTCTTCTTACAATTGACTTATTCCTCCTTATTGTTATGCCTTATTAATATTGACCTTTATTACATGGAAATATGTTATTCTACCCACTTGAGGAGTTAGGTAGGTTAGGTCCCTAACATGCCCTCCCCCTTAAAATCAACCTTGTCCTCAAGGCTTGAGATGAGGAAATTGTTGCAGAATGCTAGCTGGCTCACAGGTCGCATCAGCTGGAGTTGTATCTTTCCACTGAACTAACACTTCATTGATGGTGTGTTGACGAAGACGATGCTCACGCTGGTCCAAAACGACTTGTAGTTGCAACCCAATCGATCCTTCTTCAGCCAATTCAAGAAGGTTGTTTTGAATTTGGCACTTAGTGCCAATCACCTTCTTTAAGCAGGAGACATGAAAAACATGATGGAGCTTGGAATAACTAGGAAAAGATAAATGATAGGCCACCTATCCCACGCGCTTGAGAACTGTATAAGGACCATAAAATTTGGGCGCCAGTTTCTGACAATGTTCAGCTTTGAGTGAATTTTGTTTATAAGGTTGCGGGCAAAGAAATACCTTGTTGCCTTCAACAAATTGACGTTCTAAGCGACCTTGATCAGCTTGTTGCTTCATGTGATTCTAAGCCATAACCAAATTCTCTTTGAAGGTACGGAGAATAGGCTCTCGAACTGTAAGTGTTTGGTCAACCAACTGAACCTTTGAGACACCTAGCATGTAGGAGAGAACAGAAGGTGGTGTTTGTCCATATATTGCTTCAAAAGGAGTCATGTGAGTAGTGGTATGGTAAGAAGTGTTGTACCACCATTCAGCTATGGTAACCATTGAGCCATTGATTTTTCCTTTCAGAGGCAAAACATCTCAAATAAGTCTCCAAACATTTGTTGACAACTTCAGTTTAACCATCAGTGTGGGGATGATAGGTTGTGTTGAGATGCAATTGGGTGCCCTGTAGCCTGAACGGTTCTTTCCAAAAATTGTTGGTGAAAGTGGAGTCTCAAACAGAAACAATAGAATGAGGCATGCCATGAAGCATGAAGACATGATCCATGAAAAGTTGAGCCACAATGGATGCAATAAATGGATGTTGCAGAGCACAGAAATGAGCATACTTGGAAAGACGATCAATTACCACCATGATGACTCACTTATTGCCTGATTTAGGCAAACCCATAATGAAATCCATAGAGATGCCTCTCCAAATAGTGGGTGGAATTGGAAGCAGTTGAAGTGTGCTAGGGGATTTGATTTTTTCTCCCTTGTTACGTTGACAAACATCACATTCGGCCACAAAAGTGTGAATGTCCTTTTTCATACCATCCCAGAAAAAAGAAGGTTTGACCCTGTCATAGGTTTTGGTAAACCATGACTGCCCAGTTGTGGGAGTAGGATGAAGCTCAAAAAGCACCCTGGATTTAAGTTTTGATTGTTTACTTAAATACAAATGTTCTTTGTAGCAAAGCTCATCATTGTGCCAAGAGTACCCTAGGGAAACTGGAGAATTGTCTTGCAACTGTTGGATCAAGTGCGAAATTTTAGGATCTTGTAGCCATTCCTGGAGAACATCTTGGAGCCAATCTGGGACAATGAAAGATAGGGAGAAAATGGACCATTCATCTTCATATTTTCGAGAAAAAGCGTCAGCAACCACATTTTCTTTGCCTTTCTTGTAAATGATCTCATAATCATATCCAAATATCTTAGTTATCCATTTTTGTTGCTCTGGAGAGGAAGGTTGTTGCTCCAGAAAATAATTGAGGCTTTGATGATCTGTCTTAATTTGGAAGCGTTTTCCCAAGAGATAAGGGCACAAAAGATCTATTGCATGCAAAATAGCCAACATTTCCTTTTCATATATTGATTGGCCCAAATGGTGGTCTAACAATTGTTTGTTGGTAAAGGCCAAAGGTCTACTTTCTTGCATAAGGACTGCTCCAATTCCTCTCCTGGAGGCATCACATTCCAGGACAAAAGTCTTTGTGAAATAGGAAGGGCCAAGATCGGAGTAGTGCACATAGCCTCCTTCAATGCTTGAAAGGCTGTTAAGAACCAAACATCAATATAGCATAGAAAAACCTCAGGAAAAGTACTCAACGCCTTGAAAAAGAGATAATTTCAGATAATAAGCCTCTTCGAGGGGGCAACCTCCTTTTACCCCACTTAAATGTTCAAGTACAAG
>ML794621.1:310818-342580 GCA_009831015.1 Picea engelmannii
TATCTATGGATGTGTATGGGTGTGACTATGAAGGTTTTTGGAAATGCATACATCAATTTTACGAAGTTATAATTTGAGAATGTTACATAGGTAAAGGAATGAAGTTATAAAATATATATCCAATTTGAGAATGTTTTATAGGAATGAAGTTATAAGAATATCTAAACATAGAATTAAGTGTTTGTTTGTTTGTTTGTTTGTTTGTTTGTGTTTGTAAAGTATAATAGATTAAAAATAAAGAAAAAATGTGTTTTTAATCAAAATATGAATGAAAAGAAAAATTAAAAGGAACTAGTAAATATCGATCAATTTGTAGAGTTGTGAAGATCTTGAGATAACTTCTTATCTATTAGGGATTATTGAACGAATACTTAGATTAATCAGGCTACCTCCTTGTTCCCATATCAAGGAACTAGATAGAAGGGCTTGATCATAGCTTGGATAAGAAAAATAGCAAAGCAAGGGGAAAACACTATAGGGACAATAAGGTTCCTTGAGAGAAAAACTACGAGAATAAGGGATAAACCAAGAGGACAGGGGAGCCTCTGCCAAAGATAAGGAAGGGTTGATAGGAACCCCCTAGTGAAGTCGCCAAAATGTAGTGTGGCGTTTATGGTGAGGCACTGCACTACCATAAATAGGAAGGAGAGCTTGTGGAGTCACCACTTAGTTTTAGGGGGAGAATGAGAACCTCTAAGAGACAATAAGAGAAGAAGAAAAGGGAAGGAGGGATTTAGTGTTGATACATGACCTAGGGATGTAGATTATTTAGGGTAATTTGGTTAAGGTTCAATAACAAATAGAGGTAACATCAAATTGACAAAGTAAATAAAAGTGATTTACTTGGCAATGAAGATGAAAGGGAAATGAAAAGGGAAGGAAGGAACTTGGCAAAAAATTGTTGCGGGTTCTCATGATGGTTGGGTTGAACAAAATCGACGTAATAGGCCTCAAAGAGAGCTTTGATTCACTTGTATGAACATGCACTTATTGTTACAGCTCCCTCCAAAATAATCCCAATCTTGATCTCTAATACAATGTAATAAAAACATATAGATCTACCATATTAAATATTGAAACAATGAAGTGTTGTCCAGTGAGACAAAATGCCCTAAAAAGGAACCTATGTTACCGTAGTTGTGCTAGAACCTCCCTTGAGGTAGAAGAGTTAAAGAATCTAAGGTCTGAGAGGGTACTAAGACAATGGAGGCACCTTGTGACACCCAAGAGTCTAGAGAAGAAGTAGGAAAGATAGATAAATATTTGGTGTTAATCCAATAATGTTCTTACAAGATATTGAAAATGGAGATGGGAATCAAAGAGAAGAGACAATATAAATAGGCAAGGAAGTGACCTAAAGTTGTAAGTGAACATTGCATTATCCATTGGGTGAAGCCTTCCACACAGAGGAAGTGTACCATGAGTTTTCACTAAGAACAACAGGTTGAAAGGCATGCTTGGCATGTATTTTCCTCAAATAGGGTTCTTTGTTTGATAGCCTACAGCAAACAAACACAATACAACCTAGGGAATTGGAAATCCACTCTGCACCAATAAATTGTGAAAGGTTAAGGAAGTTTTGATCCTATGGAAATGATTTTGGGTCATTGAGGACCCACAATGAGGTATCCTAACTAAATGTGGGCCAAGTCAAGGGCTTGGAACCCAAGACAAAACCCAAAGAGTAATTGAGTGCCTTAAGAAAGCACCCCAAAGGATATAATAGAGTAAAACCAAAGTCCAAAGGAAAAATATAATAAAGAGGGGAATAGGGGGACCCTACATAAGCACTAAACATCTAAAAGTGATCACACATCTAAACTAGGGCAAGGTGACTCAAGGCAAAGTGATCTAACATAGAAGAGGCTTCATAATGAAGGATGATAGGTATTCAAGTCATCATCGAGTAGGTCATGTGTGAACAACATAGAAGTATATTGTACCATGGCACATATGAGTGGGTAGGCATATGTAAGTATTAAAATGTGAAATCCATATGCTACACCTTTATACCTTGTAGTACACAACTTGATTTTCAATATTGGTGATAGTTTCATCATTTTTCTTCATTCCATATGCCATCTCAAAAATATTTTACCTATTGGCCTATGTTGCTACTATTCCAATAGTTGGTGTTGCTAATATATGCATTTTATTCACACTAGTGACAACCAAATTTGTCTTGATAAGAACTTGATGATTCCACTCTCCTTCATTTATGATATTGCTTTTTAACATCTTATTTTTCTTATCAAAGGGGAAATCATTAAGCACCATGGATGGACATCATCAATAGTTTACAAAAATTCATCATCAATAATTGAGACCATGAAGAAATTTTGGAGCTTCCTATAATCCTGTTGGACAATACCATACTTGTCTCAATATCTCTTCTAAGCTCTTTTTTAGTGATATGATTAAGGTTGTCCATTTCTCTTCAGAGATGTTTGGAGCTTCCTATAATATTTTAAGATAATACCATACCTATCTCAGTAGCTCTTTTAAGATCTTTTATGGTGATAGGACTTGAGATTGTCTATTTTTCTTTAGTGAAGTTGGGCGTAGTTTTTTTAGTAGTTGTCCTCTTAGCTAGGTCGTTCTTCCTTTTCTATTACACTTCTCTATTATCACAACACCTACTCTATCTATCATCTCTAGCACTACTTGGGTTCACCAATATTTTTTAATTTTGTTTATTGTGTTCTATCTCACCTCCCTTATTAGTGACATCCATGTGCTTTTGATTGATAGTGGAAGACCTCCCCTTATCCACCGCATATATATCTTTCAAGATATAATAATAATAATATATTCTTAAGGGCACGTTGTTTTTCAACAACCTTTTTCTCCATTCCCATTGCCAAAACTTCATCAAAAACTAGATTTCTTGGATAAAAATATTCCTTGGAGAATTATTCATGGCAATAGAGACAAGTTAGGACTTGTGATGTAAAGCAATCAAATATTTTCTTTAAAGGATCACAAACCTTGGAAACACTTATTCTCACTCAATAAAATTCAACTTCTCATGCTTCCATCAAGAAGAAAACATATTTATAAAGATTGTATACCCCAATGGTGATAGTGTATGTTGGGAATGCTTCCTTTTTCTTTTCTTTCAAGAGAAAATTTGCTCCAGATTGGGTTGTTTGATATATTATTTCTCTTGAGACCAACCTATCTAGTTCATGTATTAGCATTAGATGATGGGACATATTGCACCCTTATCTTATGATGTAATTAATAAAAAAAGAAGTGTACATATCGTTTACCTATGGGTTCCATAGATTTTATTTCTTCTTCAAAAGACCTTATTGTGCCCTATTAAATATAATTTTGTATAAAATTAAGAATAAGTTGTGATATATATGTTAGTATTGAGAAGTGTACCTATTCATCCATAAATTTTAACACTAACATGCATAGGTAGCTTGGATGGGTTCCAAGTCCAATCCATTCTTGGGAAGTTATTTGATGAGTAAATGTTTTCCATCAAATAAAAGTCCATATAGAACTCCCATGTTTGGTCGATATAAGTTTCATGAACTCCATAAATGTCTATATTGAAACAGATAGAAAATGTATTTGCATTGATGAAAATAGAACCCTCATAGAGTATGTGGTACACTAGGGGATCCCAGGGCTCCTACAAGTGTGAGTCGTACTTCTCACCGTAGAACCTACTCATTAACATCACCAGCTCAACCATTGAATATTTAGTATGAAGGGTAGGGTCAACCCCACTTAGATGTTTTCGAAAGTTCATGTATAATGCTACTAACTTTGTATGACATCCACTAGATCTTTCTTAGCAACAAATTGTTTTTTCAATTCCCTATTCAACATCACTTGAGGATTAGGAATCTCGTAGATGGTTGGAATAGCATTTACAACATATCAACCAATTTGTTTTCTTATATCATAATATATGTATTTATAATAGGTGTTATCTCTCTAGAAAAGCCATTGTATTAGATCCGAACATTGGAAATTTTCTCTATCAATGGCATTGTGTAGTTGTGATATTCAAACCATATGATTCATTTTGAGTCTATCATATTCCTCCCATGAGGAATTTTCCTTGTTGACCAATATTTTATCACATTCATTCATAAAAGGGGTTTTAAATTGTGAAAAATAAAGTCAATATATTGTAGGTATTTTGTGGGCAGGGGGGGATGCAGAGTATCGAGGGGTTTACAAGTATTGTGGGGGTATAAAAAATGATGTCGAGTAAAAATATGGTTATTTTTATTGGAAATATGTATTGGGAGGGGCATTCAACAAAAGAATTTTGGGAGGTATTTATCAATATCTATTCAAATTAGGGCTATTCTTTAATATTCCACAAACACACATGATATGTCACAGGTTCATTTAGTGAAGACCCCATGATTACTTCATACTTCTAGATTTGATGAGCAAAGTCAAAGGTGGGGGTGTTTGTATGTAATATTTAAATAATGTTATAAATAGTTTTATTCTTGTCAAGCTTGTAGTGGAAACAAAGTCCTTAAGGGTGTTAAAACTTCTCAATATGTAAGGGGCTCATCCCTCCTCCTTATTTCCTTTCTTACTTTTCCTTGAAGCCATTGTCTAGTCCTTGTAACTAACACTAAAACCATCTAAAGGTGGAAGTATATTTGGTTAGAACAACCAAATGTGCATTCAAATAAATCATAAATGTATACACATATCTCTTTTAAATTTCATATTAAACATATGTGTTTGAATGATCCAAATTTTATGAGCATAACGAAATGAATACAGATTATAAAAAGATGCTTAACACAGAATAATTGAGATACAGTAAAACGGGTTTTCTATTCAATAAGGAAATAAGTTGAAACTATAAAATGCAGCGGAAAACAAGCTTGATGGAATGTTGGCGGCTTATCTCTGAAAAGAGATGTGACGGTTGCACTCATTCGCAAGAAGATGATCACCATGAGGCTTAGAAGGCCTTTTTTACAATAAACCAGAATATCAAAAACCCTAGACATCCAAAAAACCTAACCCTAGGAGATGAAGCACCAAAAGTCATGTGGGCCTCGTTTGGGTAAGTTAGTACATCAACTTCTCGGGGTCGTAACTTTTGCATACAATCTCTGTTTGGGGTGCACGATAGCTCGTTGGAAAGGTATCGTCGAAGAGATTCATTTTGGGGGCTCAATCAGAGCCTTTGGCCATCATTGAGAATATATATCTCGAAAAACCTTCATTTAGACCCTCAAAATGGCCCCAGAAGTTAAAAACTACTAAAAATAGTAAATAACAAAAAATGCCAGAAAAATTTTTTGAGCCAGTTGGAAAAGGTTGGTGGCCATCGATATCCACCTGGGTAAATCCTCCCTCCTTTGGAAGAAATGGTATCCATTGCATTGAGTTCCCCCAACATATGAGGAAATTTTTGTTGAATTTGGCCCCGGGTGAGCCACTTGCCTTGGTGTAGGAGCTACCCTGGTTTGACGACTCGATAAAGTTGGATCCTTTGTTGTCGAGTGCCCTTGATTTGTGTGTCCACAATCTAATCATTGGATTCTTGTTGCATGTAGTCAGGGTTGAGATTTTTTGTTATCTCTGAGGTGTCCAATAATGGTGGGAAATATGGTCGAAGGAGAGCCACGTCGAAGACTGGGTGCACACCAAGGAAAGGAGGAATGTTGAGCTCAAAAGAATTGTCACCCACAGACTTGGTGATGGTGTATGGCCTAGAATAGAGTGGGTGAAGCTTTTGGTGGGGCCCTATAAGGCGTTCTTTCCGCAAGTGCAACCAAACTTTTTTGCCCACCTGAAACTTATGTGGCACCTGATGTTGATCATGGCATTGCTTGTACTTGGCATTAGACTTATGTAGAATATCCTGAACTTGTTGGTGTATGTGTTCGATCCTCTCAATGAACGGGGTGGATTTGTTAGCTTCTAGTGGATTAGGGGACGATTAAGTCGAGGTGGTCACCAGGGGTGGTGCAACATCCATGGGGCCCAATGGTTGGATCCCAACCCCACCTGAAAGGGGTTGTGGCCAGTTGAACTATGCAGGGCTCGATTGTATCTATGTTGGACATAGGGAAGACTCTCATCCCATGTGTGGGGGTGTTTTGAATTGTACATGAACATGATATGTACGATCATTCGATTGACAACCTCAGTTTGGCCATTTGTCTGGGGGTGGAAGGCAGTGGATTTGGTGAGCTTAGTATCCAGCAGTGACCAGAGGCTTGACCAGAATGTGATGAGGAGCTGATTGTCATGGTCTGAGATAATGGTTTGTGGAATCCCAAAATTTACCCATACTCGTTCAAAGAAGAGCTTGGCATTGGCTTATGTTGTGATGTTCTTCTTGGAAAATCCATCAACAACCACAAAAACACAGTCATTTCCCCTCTTGGTGGACAGGAGGCCCGACATGTAGTCCATTAAGATGGATTCCCATGGCCTATCAGGAGTAGGCATAGGGGTGTACATGCCCTGTTTCTTTGTGGTCAGTTTGGCAATAGTGCACGCGGTGCAGGACCTGATATACTTGTCGACATCTTGTCAAAGTTTCAATCAGTAGAAATGTTTCTGCAACACTACCACTGTCTTTTTGATGCCAAATTGTCTTGCCACCCGATTGTAGTGAGATTCCCAAATCATCTTTGTGCGCTTTCTTGATGGAACACAAAGATGGCCCAAATGGCACAACAACTTGTCCTGAAGATGGAAATTAGCGACCACTGAGTTGGCGCCCAAAATTTTGTAGATGGTGGAGCAGTCAGGGTCTGTCTTGTAGAGGTGGGGCCATTTGGAAGTCTCGTGGCCGCAAGAGTCTAGCACTGTGGTGAGTGTCGTGACTGGAGGTCGGTTGAGGCAATTAGCAACTCGGTTGGTACTTATTTTTTTATACTTGATGTTGAGGTGAAATTGTTGTAAGTATGTGGACCACTTATGATGGCAATCATTCTGCAATTTGTCTTAGGTTTGCATGAACTATAGTGGCTTGTGATCAGTGTGGATGACTGTCTCCTTCCCAAGAATCCAATATCTCCACTTGTGGCAGGCTTTCACACTGGAGTACATTTCTTTGTTGTAAGTAGGGTACTTATGGACAACATCTGATAGTGTCTCACTATGATATGCCACAGGGTGGTCGTGTTGAGTGAGAATGGCACCCACAGTATAGTTTGAAGCATCTGTCTCGATCTCAAAGGGATGTTGCAGGTCCAGTAATGAAATTACTGGGGATGATCACAAACAATTCTTCAAGTCCTTGAAGGCTTGTTATTGGGACAGGCCCCACACAATTTTTTTCCTTACCGCCACCCCTGGTTACTTGGTTGAGGACCCATGCGATATGAGATAATCCCAACACGAACCTGCGATAGAAATTGGTGAGGCCCAAGAAGCTTCAAAGTTCAGGCAGTGTGGTTGGGGTTGGCTAGTCACGGATGACCTAGATCTTGGTTGGATCCACATGCACACCATGTTGATCAACGATGTAGCCTAAGTAATGGACCCTGTCCATGCCAAAGGAGCATTTTTCCAAGTTTGCATATAGTTTGTGATGTCGCAGGGTGTGCAAAACCTGTTGAATATGTTGCAAGTGTTCCGCCCAAGTCTTGATGTAGATGAGGATTTCATCCAGATACACCACTATAAAAGTATTGGTGAAAGGTCGTAGGATATCATTCATCATTCTCGTAAAAGTTTTTGAAGCATTTGTAAAACCAAAGGGCATGACCAGCCATTCAAAAAGACCTTCTTTTGACTTGAAGGCGTTCTTCCATACATCTGTCTGTTCTATAGGGACCTGGTGGTAGCCAGACTTCATATTAATCTTACTGAAGTATTTGGCCCTTATGAGTTGATCAAGGAGGTCATCAATTCGTGGAATCGGGTATCAGTTTCAGACTGTGATTTTATTCAGGGCCCGGTAATCAATGCAGAGTCATCAGATCCCGTATTTATTTTGCACCAGCATGATTGGGCTCCCACAAGGCGATCAGATGGGATAGATGTGCCCCTTTTAGAGCATTTCTTGGATCTACCTCTTGATCTCCTCATTTTCTAACAGAGAGTGGCGAGAGACTGGCCCATTGGGTAGCGGTGCGCCTGGGGTCAGATCGATGGGATGCTTGACCTTGCAGTGTAGAGGTACCCCGGTAGGATAAGAGAATATATTTGATTATTCTTCCACGACCTTATCCACTTACTTTTGTTGTGTGGAGAGATCGGTCGTGGAGGCCTTGGATTTGGCTGCGATCTTTTGCTCACTCTGAGAGTGAATCACGAAGACGATAAATTTATCAATCTGAGAGATGACCTTCCTACATTGCTTGGTAGAGATCAAGGAAATAACACTAGGAGGGACTACCTCGGGTATCCTATACAATTTCCTGTTCAAAGTAATAATAAAACTACGAGGCCTAGACTCATATAAAACATGACATTTCCATAAATAAGGTTGGTCCAAAAGAAAATTACAAACTTTGAGAGGAGAAACATCACACAATACCTCATCTTTGAAGGGCTTGATGTCGTACGACAGTCGACACTGTTGGATGACGCGGAGATCGCTTCCTTGGTGGAGCCATCCAATGGTGTAGGGTTTTGGGTGCGGTGTTGTTGGTAGGGCCAGCCACTTGAAGACCTCTTCTGAGATGAGGTTATTTTGGCTACTGCTATCAACGATGAAGAGCAGCATCGTTCCTTTCACCCACATTTGTGAATGGAAGAGGCACTCACCTTCTTCTGGCTTGTCTGGTTCACCAGGTTGGATCTTGGTGGTAACAACCGTGGCACTGGGTTCCTCTTTAATGATTTGTCTTCCCCTTTCTAGTTCTGACTTGAAGTTAGAACCCGCATCTGATTCAGAGGATTTCACTTCGGCCACCAACGATTGCTTTGAGCAGCAATCAACAGTGTTATGCCAAGGGCTCTTATGGAAGTCACACCACTTCCCGGTATCTTTCTTTGTATTTCTGGTGTCCTTCTTTGCTTGCGGCTTGGACTGGTTGTCTTGATATTATCCATATTTGCTCTTTCCTTTGTTATGTGGGTTGGGGCCACCCTTTCCTAGATTTTTCTGTGAGGGGTTCCCAGGCCCAAATTGTCGCGTATTTTGTTTGAGCTTCTGCTCGATTTTGACGACATATCGGTAGGTCACGCCCAAGGACGAGATGTCCAGAAATTCCATTTTGGTATGTATGTATCTATGCAAAGCAACGTGATACTTGAGCACCAGATGTCTCTCTGAATCTTTGATACCCAGCTTGGTGTGCATGGTATGGAAGATATTTGTGAACTCTGGCACTGCTTGGTCTCTTTCTTGCTACAGCGTGGTCCATTTGGTATACAAGTCGTCATAACTTTCGACAGGGTAGTATTGTTCCTTAATAACATCCCTGAAGGATTCCTAGGTGGTCGTGACTATAAATAATGAGGGTTCCTCTATTTCCTTTTTCTCACAGAAAGTTTCCCACCAATATTTGACATGGGGAACAACTTTGAGGAGCGCAAAAGTAATATTTTCTCTATTCAAAAAGTTATGAACGGAAAAATACCCTTTTATTAGATTCAACCACTTGTCTACAACATCTGTGTCTATCTAACCTTCAAATATAGGAATATCAAAGTTTATTTGTACCTTGAAGGCGGCGGTGCCTCCGCTCGAGTAATATCCATCGCTTATTGGTAGTCGTCGAAGGATTTGCGCGAAACTATCCATCATCTCATTCCTATGTTGCGTGAGGTCTTCCTCAAGCAACATTTTGAAAGGATCTCATGTCTCATCATCTTTATTTTCTCCTGCCATGAGACGTCGCTTAGGCATGCGAGAGATTTTGTCCTCAAGAGAAACAAGCTCGAGACCCAATTCTTTGGACCTTGATTGTTGAAATAATGTAACTGCAAAGAGTATTTCAATTATATTGATGTATTATTCATTAGATCAATCCCCTTTTGTGGATTAATCATGTCGGCTATAATAAATGACCAAATCCCCTTTTGCGGATTGGTCAAAACCTAATTGTAATAGGAAGAATAAGAAGTCGGCCCCAGAATATATTAAAGGTGGTAATAACCACCCAGAAGAAGAAGTTGGCCCTGCCAGTGAAAAGATACCTCCGTCCACATGTGCAAGAATTGTATAAATAAAGAGGCTAGCACCTCATTTGGATATACACTAACTTGTTCATCAGAGCATAAGTTCGGAGCTGCAGTTGGAGAAGAAAGAAGAGAGAGAGAAGTGCATTCTTGGGAGAGGACTTTCCGTATTTGTTTGAGTTATCTCTTGGCATTGTATTGGCTATCTATATTAAGGAAGTGTTTGTTGGGTTTTCTCCCCCATGAGGGTTTCCCAGGATAAATGATGTGTCTCTTGTGATTGTGTATTTCTCAATGATCTTATTTATGATATTGTTGTCTAGTGAAATGAAAATAACTCTAATAATAGCTTAAACCTTAACATGGTATTAGAGCTAAGCTGAACAGAGCATCTTTCACAAGAGAAAGTGAAAAACGTCATTATTGTCGTACATGCAAATTAGGGCTTTTTATTGAAGAAGTATTTTAGCCCCAAAACCATCTAGAAAAGTGCACCCTTCCTTAAGGATCACTTTGGCATCCTCAGCACAACTTTTCAGTGGCTAGATATTCTAGAAAGCGAAACCTTAGTTTTCACAAAGTACCAGAAGTACCAGAAAACCAGAGTACCAGAAGTACCAGAGTACCACAAGTACAAGAAAACTAGAAGCACCAATCCACAAATACGCTAATCAAGTTTGAGGAGGAAAAAGATGGATTTTCATAAATCTAACTGCACCAGCTTACTCGCCTCAGCTAAGCGCATCTATCCCCTGGATCAGAATTTCAAAATTTGAAGTTTGAAAAATTAGGGTTTCCTCATAAAACCCTAAGTTGCAATTGAAGTTGTAGTCTCAGAACCAGTTGCAGTATTAGTTGGAGTATCAGTCGTAGCACCAGTTGCAGTCACCCTTGAAGTTTTTAAGAGTTGGTAATGATTATCGTTGCTGCCAGATAGTGCCACTACCTACAAATGCTATCAGAGGTATGTACTCACATATGTTTAAATGGTTAAACTTTAAAAGGTATTTGCAGGAGAAGGGATATCTTACAATAGATCCAGAAGGATCTCAAGATCCAACACATTCAGAAGAATAATACAACTCAGGTTTGATTATTTTGATCAGTGTTGCATGTTGAAGCAATGATCAAATTATTAGATGGATTAAAGTAGAGATCATAGAGTTTATTCTCTAACCTAACCTTATGTCAAAAGAGCATATTGTCCTAGTACAAAAGACAAGTTGAAGAAAACACTTGTCATCTTGAGTGAAGGAGACTTGGAAGGAAAGTAGCAACACACTCATTCTCAAGGACAAGGCTCCAGGTTCCAGGAGAAATCTCTTGTGTTAATTCCAGGTTGCCATGGAGGAATGTTTGATCACAACACTATAAGAGTGTTGGCCTCATTTTGTATTGTATTCCTTACCTTTAATATTTGCTTCATACAAGTTACAAGTGATAGCTCTAAAGGAGCTACTGTGATGATTGTTCGTGATATTGCTTTATCTACTATTATCAAAAGGACATTATTCTTGCCTGCGGTTTTGTTGACCTTGTTCCAGGTCACAGGTGATAACCCTGAGGAAGCTATAGTGAAGGTTGCAGAAGGCAACATATTAAATGATACATGAAGCAGACTATATACATGACCATATACACTCATGTACCAAAGAAGATGAAGAAGAAGCTATCTCTTAAGATTCAGAGTATCTCGTATGAAGATTGATTGAAAGGAGCAGAAGGCTTCAAAGATGACCGGACATTAGAACAGGAAGAAGAACTCGTTTGAAGCCTGAATTTGTCTTTCATGTCTAGACTTGGTATTCAACACCAAGTATACCATGTAAGAGATGATGAAGTCCTTATAGACTCAGAAGAAATCGAGAGTAAGCATGATCTCATAAAGTATCAGATGAAGAGTCAACTTCCATGACTAGGAGACATATGTCGTGAGAAGACTAGATCGTAGCTTTAGAAACCTCTAAATGATATGAAATATCCTGGGAAGATTCTCTTGTTTTAGTGACAAAGAAGGAAGTCAGTCAGAAAGACTAGGATATGGATTCTTCCGTGAGAAGAGAATTCAGTATTGACTTCCAATATTGATCTATACATATCAAACATGTTGCATATGTACAAAGCCTAATGTATGTCCAGAAGATTCTCCCAACAAAAGGGAGAAGACTATGACGAGACACTTATTGAAGAAATAGTTCAAGTATTTATGAAGACAACCAGAACAACCATGATTCATATATAGTATTAGATGCAGGGGGAGCAATCCCCATATTTAAAATTGAGTGGCAATTGGTGCAGTACATTAGTTGGGTCATGGAGACATGACTACAATGAAAGATAGAGTTACCTCGATGAAAGAACAAGAGATATCTTCAGTATCCATTTTTGAGCCACTCTCAGTTTCATATGCAACTGTTGTCATGATAGAATAAGAGGAGTTACTCTCGGATTTTAGTAGCCACAGTGAGAATGAAGCAGACATTCTCAGCCTCAAAGCAGTTGTAGGTGCAGAGTCCCAGATTCCAGAAGGAATAGATAAAGAGAGAGTAGAGGACATACTCCCAGACAGTGAGACAGATAGTGCCTTATAGAAAGCACATAGAGCTAGCACATGTTTGTGCAGATTGAGTTGTTGTTGAGAAAGTGTACCAGATTGGTACAATGTAATGAGAAACTTTGATTTAAAGATTGAAGATAGAAAGACTCATGTCTACCAATTGAAGGAAGATTTGTATGTGTTGAAGCAAGCTCCTAGAGATTGGTATGGAAGAATTGACAGTTTCTTGACAAGCTTGGGCTTTACCAAGAGTGAAGTTGATTCTAACCTTTATTTCAAGGTTATGAATGATGAACCGATGATATTTTTGTTGTATGTGGATGACTTATTCTTAACTAGAGAAGAAAATCTCATCATCAAATGTAAGAAGAAGCTCGCCTCAGAATTTGAGATGAAAGACCTTGGCCTAATGCATTATTTCTTAGGACTTGAGGTATGGCAGAGCCCAGAGAGAATCTTCCTTAACCAAGGGAAGTATGCAGTTGAAATTCTGAAGAGAGTTGATATGTTGGAGTGCAAGTTGTTAGCGTCAGAAGTCACTCCTGGATTGCAGCAGGAGCAAAGTCCGACGCCCATCAGTTTTATGTCACGATTTAATTAAAAGGAGGTGGTCGAATGGAAAGAGACCCAGGAAAGCAGCTTTGACTTAGGAAACTAGGCCTGGTATGTAGAAAGCAAGGGAGGTCTTGATCCAACTTCCATCAGTAAGTAGATTAAGGGGTGGTAGATGGAAGACTTGTGAGAAGGGTGAGCAAGACTGCCTCGGGCGATAGGCCTTCGGAAGCTTGAGGATGAAAAACTCAGAAACCAGGATCCTCTTGGTCTAGAGTTTCAAGGAGCTGAGGGGTGACTCGACTGGATCCTTAAATTCCAATTCGTTCAGTGCTAAGAAAATCACAGGAACCGATTAGAAACAATGCAACTGTTACAGTGATCCAACCTACATCATCCTATAACAGCTACAACTCAACTGGATCCTCCAATTTCGAGTTGTTCTAACACAGTAAACAAAGAGATGGAAAAAGAGGCTGACATTCATAAAGTAAGAAGTCTCAAATGCCTTATACATTAACCAGAGCGACCAGTGCTTAATCAAACTTACAGAGCGGGAGCCTAGCTCAACCATCGATCCTTACAAAAATGGCGAAAACGCCTACATATACTCAAAAACAACAACATCAGCAAAAACGAGATGTTGCATTAAAGAATTGCATCTGCATGGCTTCTAATAGCCTGCCTATGCAGACTCTAGATGATCGTGCGCCTATGACAGACGCCATCAGATTTCAGACTGTCCTTCTATAGGTGATTCGACGTCAATTAATCCTTTGTCGGACCTTCCTCTTTATGGCGGAGATGACGCTTAACCACCAGCAACAACCGCCATAATTGCATTCTTGGGACTAGGGACGTCCTCGGTCAACTCTGCCTTCTGGGATGTGGAGGTCTCCTAATGGTGCCACCTGGATCAGCCGAATGATCCTTCTTTGGGCGCTGCTTCCCTGGACTGCTGCAAGGGATCCCTATGGCGGATGTGGACGAGGGTGTGATGGGGGTTAAATGCGTGAACACTATGGAGGTGATGAAGAAGAAATGGGAGCTGTGACATCAGCTGAGGAATGCCACGCAGTCTGAATAAGACAGAGTAGGAAGGAGCATGGAGTGCGGGAGTACAGGAGGAGGTGACTGGGAATGAGAGGGACACATGGCAGGAGACGAGAGGACAACGAGCTGAGGAGGTGCCATGTGGATGGAGAGAGGGAAGTTGGATAGATGACAAGGGAAAAGGGAGGCGGTAAGTGGAAAACAGGTGGCAATGGGGAGGACGATACCAAAGGTGACACGTCAGGCAAGGGCCCCCACCATAATAACACATCAATTCCGGACCCCCCCCACCCCCCCGATTAAAGGCAGAAAGGCAAGGGGGGTCTGGAATGAATCCTCAACCGTTGATTTAGGCACCCTGATCCTGGCCGTTAGAGAGCTGCACGCTCAATTCCGGACCCCCCCCCCCCTCCGCTTAAAGGTAGAATGGTGGGGGGCCTCCGGAATTCGCTCCTGACCGTAGATCTGAGTGCGCAGATCCTAGCCGCCCAGATCCATGCCCCCTTTAAGTCCAACGCGCCGGAGTTTCATTGATGGATGGATGGCTAAGATGACTTCAGCGCTTTCGCTAGGAAAATCCCGAAAGGCCCCACCTAAGGCTCAGATCTGTGTCGCGTGTCCTTCAGATGAACGACCGAGATGGCTTTGTCATTAAAAGGGGGCTACCTCCATTCTCAGGCTCGCTTATCGTGACCTGGCGCTAGGACTGTGGGCTCGGCTTTGAAGGGCGCTTATCGGCATTTCGAGGTTCGAGGTTTCGAGATGTAAAATGACGAGGAGCTCTTACCCCTCGAATCCTTGACTGTCGACATGACATGATCGCGCACCACGTGTCATTTTGGATGGACGGTCGAGATCCTTCATGAATGTATATGGACGCTACCCATTGTGCTAATCCCGGCGCAACTCCGCTAACCGCGATTTCTCGTCGACCGTCAATCTACTCCTATGGACGAATCTGGGCCGTTGACAACATAATTTCGCCCGCTCACTTGATTTTTAGCCTGAAATGGGGCTTTACATGCTACGCTTGGGCATTCTTCATGCAACCTGCAGACCTAGATGCTCTCGAGCCCAAGACAAGAATTGTCGCTAACACAAGTCCATGAATACACCCATGGAAATGAAATTGAAGCTTATGGTTGACACTTCATCAGAATTGATTGATGTCACACTATATAGACAGATCATTGGATCGTTGATGTATCTGACGAACACCAGACCAGATATTTGTTTTTTCGTGAACACCTTGAGTCAGTTTCTAGTAGAACCCAGACATGTTCACCTAGTTGCTGCAAAACATGTGATGAGGTATCCTAAGGGTACATTAGATTGTGGTCTCAGCTATGATGGAGATCATAATTTCACACTGAGTGGGTACACTGATTCAGATTAGGTTGGAAGTGTCTCTTACAGGAAGAGCACTTCAAGATGTTGTTTCAGTTTGGGATCAGCCATGATCTCATGGCAGAGTAGGAAGCAATCAAGCATTTCTCTTAGTACAACGGAAGTAGAATACATCGTTGTGTGTTCTTCCAGTTGTGAATCCATATGGCTTTGTATGTTGTTGACTGGTATATTCGACCTATAGATGGAAGCAACCACGATCCTATGTGATAACTAGAGCTGCATAAAGATGACAGAGAATCATGTATTTCATGACAAGTCGAAACACATAGAGATCTGATACCATTACATCTGTGACATGGTCCAGAGAGGATCCATAAAGCTCCAATAGGTTAGCACAAATGAATAGGTTGTTGATGTGTTGACCAAGCCTCTATCTCGTGTAAAGTTTGAGAACTTTCGAGATAAGATTGATATAGTCTGAAAGGACCTCCCTCGATAGGGGGAGTAGTGTTGTGTTGATATGTCAACCTAGTGTTGTGCTTCCAGCTTAATTGTTGTGTGGTGATGCCAGCCCAGTGTTGTGCTTCCAGCTTAATTGTTGTGTGGTGATGCCAGCCTAGTGATGTGCTCCCAGCTTAATTGTTGTGTGGTGATGCCAGCCTAGTGATGTTCTTAATGCTTAATTGTTGTGTGGTGATGCCAGCCTAGTGTTGTGCTTCCAGCTTAATTGTTGTGTGGTGATGCCAGCCTAGTGTTGTGCTTCCAACTTAATTGTTGTGTCAAGATTTCAGCTTAATTATTGTGTTGAGATTCACGCTTAATTGATGTCTTGTGATTCCAGCTTAATTGTTGTGATTATGTGCCAACTTAAGTGATGTGATGACATCCTTGTGTTGATGAAATTCCAGCCTCGTGTTGTGATGATGTGCCAACTTAAGTTTTGCGATGCCAACCTCGTGTTGATGACATGCTAGCCTCGTACTGTGATGGTGTGACAGCCTCGTGATGTGATGATGTGCCAGCTTAATTGTTGTGATGTCAGCCTCATGTTGATGACATGCCAGCCTCGTGTTGTGATGATGTGCCAGCCTCGTGTTGTGATGATGTGTTGCCATCTTCATGTTGTGATGTCAGCCTCGTGCTGAAGAATCTCAACCTAGTTTTGATGTTGATGATGCTCCAACCTTCGTGTTGTGTTGTGGTTGATGATGATGCTCCAGCCTTTGTGTTGTGATATTGTTGTGTTTGATGTTGTATCAACCTTGTGTTTTTATTGATTATGATTGATCCAGGTGGATATCGGTGGCCACCCACCTTTTCCAACTGGCTCAAAACAATTTTCTGGCAATTTTAGCAATTTACTATTTTTAGCAGGTTTTAACATACGGGGCCTTTTTGAGGGCCTAAATGAAGGGTTTTCGAGATCGAGGTTCTCAATGATAACCAAAAGAATAGTTAAATTTCCAAAATAAATCTCCTCAACAATACATTTCCAACGAGCTATTATACGCCTAAAACGAAAATCGTATGCAAAAGTTACGACCCCGTGAAGTTGATGTACTAACTTACCCAAACAAGGCCCACATGACTTTTGGCGCTTCATCTCCTAGGGTTAGGTTTTTGGATGTCTAGGGTTTTGGGCATTCCTGTTTATTGTAAAAAGGCCTTCAGAGCCTCATTGTAATCATCTTCTTGCGAATGCGAGTAGTCGTCACATCTCTTCTCAGAGATAAGTTGTCACCATTCTATCGAGTCTTTCACTCTCTATTTTACAGTCTCTGTACATTTATTTCAATAATAGAAATCATGTATTACTATATATCTGTGTTTATGGTTGCATCTTTGATATATTTCTATTACATTATTGAATATTTGCAATATCTCTGTGCATTTATTTATTATAACTCCGTTCTCATTTCGTGCTGAAAATAATTTAAATCAGTGGTATCAGAGCAGGCTGCTCTTGATCGTTTTTTCGATGAATGTCCCCGACGAGGTCTGATTATAGTAAGTTGGGTCTCGATCTTGTCTCTCTTGAAGACAATCACTCTCGCACACCCAAGAAACCCTCAATGGCGGAAGAAAAGAAAAACGACAGAGTTGACGATCTTATCAATCTGTTGCTTGAGCAAGCTCTCACGCGACAGAGGGACGAAATGATGGAGAATTTTGCCCACATCCTTAAACGCCTGCCAATAGCATCAGGTGCATCTTCATCAAGCGACCACTTTGGAGGCACCTCGCCTTTCAAGGTACAAGTTAATTTTGATATTCCTATATTTGAAGGACAGATAGATGCAGAAGCCCTAGAAAAATGGTTAACTCTACTAGAAGGTTATTTCTCTGTTCACAATTTTTTCGACAAAGAAAAGATCAACTTCGCACTCCTTAAAGCTCTCCCTCATGTCAAACATTGGTGGGAAACTTACTGGGATCAAATTTCCATAGAAGAGTCTGTAATATATGGGGTTGATCCCACTTGGGATTTTTTTGTGGATGCAATAAAGGAACAGTATTACCCTGTTGGAAACTATGAAGACCAGTACATGAGATGGACCACACTGTGGCAAGAGAGGCCAAGCAGTTCTGGAGTTCACCAATACCTTCCATACCTTGAGCACCAAGCTGGGTATCAAATACTTCGAGCAACATTTGGTTCTGAAATATCGTGGGGCTCTACACAGATACATCCAGACTGAAATGGATTTTCTGGACATCTCATCACTCGGTGTTGCTTATCGATATGTTGTTAAAATTGAGTAGAAATTTAAGCACCAGAACAAACGGGAGTTCGGGTCTGCAAATCCGCAACAACCAAAGTATGACAAAGACGGCCCTAATAAATAGTCTCCCGAAAACCAATCCAAGACACAGGAAAAGAAGGTTCACAGGAAGACAAAGAAGGACACCAGAAAATATTGCAAGTTCCACAAAAGCCCCTGGCACAACACCGATTAATGTCGCTCAAAACAGCCAATAGTGGCCAAGATGAAAGGTAAAGAGCCGAACCCTGATTCAGAATCTGATTCTGAAAATAATGGTAAAGGACAGATCATTGACGCGAACCCCACTGCTATTGTCACGACCGCAACAATTCAACCAGCAGAACCAACAGATCCTAAAGAGGGGGAGCGCCTTTTTCATTCACAGATGTGGGTGAAGGGGACCCTGCTGCATTTTATTGTTGATAGTGGAAGCCAGAAGAAACTAATCTTAGCAGAGGTCGTCAAACAGATGGGATTGTCGACAACACCACACATGCAACCATACAACATCGGGTGGCTTCGCCAAGGACGAGATCTCTATGTCAGCCAATAGTGTCGATTATCATACAGCATCCAACCCTTCAACGATGAGGTATTATGTGATTTTTCTCCATTGGATGTCTATGATATGCTCTTGGGCCAACCATATATGTGGAGACGCCATGATGTTTATGAGTCTCGACCCCGTAGTGTCATTGTTACTTTGGGGAGTCATCTCTATAGAATACCAGAGGTAGTTTCGACTATTGTTCCACCTAAAAAGTGTCGCAAGGTAGTATCTCATACTGCAAAATTCAGCTTCTTCACAATCTTTTCAAAAGGAGAACAAAAGCACACTGCACCCACTACAGCCTTGCCCCAAGCACCTTCAATCCAACAGAAGCATGTCGACAAGGTTGCACCAAAGTGAAAAGATTCCTTCTGCACATCGTCCTCTCATGTATCTTGACTTGTTGAACAACCTCAACCTCAAAAGGTTCGTGACAGACTTCCACAAACTGAGCAGCGCGACATCTCCAACAAGACAAGCAACTCACCAAGATGCAGATTCAACAAACATTTTTTTCCTTTTCCCCGGGAACTCAACACAATGGAGACCATTACTTCCTAAGGAGGGAGGATTGATCCAGGTGGATATCGGTGGCCACCCACCTTTTCCAGCTCGCTCAAAACAGTTTTCTGGCAATTTTGGCAATTTAGTATTTTTAGCAGGTTTTAACTTTTGGGGCCATTTTGAGGGCCTAAATGAAGGTTTTTTGAGATTGAGGTTCTCATTATTTCCCGAAGACATGATTGAGCCTCCAAAATGAATCTCCTCAACGATACCTTTCCAATGAGATATTATACGCCTAAAATGGAGATCGTATGCAAAAGTTACGACCCCGGGAAGTTGATGTACTAACTTACCCAAACGGGGCCCACATGACTTTTGGCGCTTCATCTCCTAGGGTTAGGTTTTTCGATGTCTAGGGTTTTTAGCATTCCTGTTTATTGTAAAAAGGCCTTCAGGGCCTCATTGTAATCATCTTCTTGCGAATGCGAGTAGCCGTCACATCTCTTCTCAGAGATAAGCTGCCACCATTCTATCGAGTCTTTCACTCTGTATTTTACAATCTTTGTACATTTATTTCATTAATAGAAATCATGTATTACTGTATATCTATGTTTATGGTTGCATCTCTGATATATTTATGTTATATTATTGAATATCTGCGATATCTCTGTGCATTTCTTTATTATAGCTCCGTTCTCATTTCGTGACGAAAATAATCTGGATCAGTGGTATCAGAGTAGGCTGCTCTTGATCGTTTTTTCAGTGCATGTCCCCGACAAGGTCCGAGTATAGAAAGTTGGGTCTCAAGTTTGTCTCTCTTGAAGACAATCGCTCTTGCACACCCAAGAAACCCTCAATGGCGGAAGAAAAGAAAAATGACGGAGCAGACGATCATATCAATCTGTTGCTTGAGCAAGCTCTCACGCGACAGAGGGACGAAATGATGGAGAATTTTTCCCACATCCTTCAACACCTACCGATAGCATCAGGTGCATCTTCATCAAGCGTCCACTTTGGATGCATCTCACCTTTCAAGGTACAAGTTAATTTTGATATTCCTATATTTGAAGGACAGATAGATGCAGAAGCCCTACAAAAATGGTTAACTCTGCTAGAAGGTTATTTCTTTGTTCACAATTTTTTTGACAAAGAAAAGATCATCTTCGCACTCCTTAAATCTCTCCCTCATGTCAAACATTGGCAGGAAACATACTGGGAGCAAAGTTCCACAGAGGAGTCTGGAATATATGGGGTCGATCCCACTTGGGATTTTTTTGTAGATGCGGTAAAGGAACAGTATTACCCTGTTGGAAACTATGAGGACCAGTACATGAGATGGACCACACTGTAGCAAGAGAGGGGCCAAGCAATTTCAGAGTTCACCAATACCTTCCATACCTTACGCACCAAGTTGGGTATCAAAGACTCCGAGCAACATTTGATTCTAAAATACTGTGGAGATCTACACAGATACATCCAGACTGAAATAGATTTTCTGGACATCTAATCACTCGGTGCTGCTTATCAATATGCTGTTAAAATTGAGCAGAAATTTATGCACCAGAAAAAACAAGAGTTCAGGTCTGCAAATCCGCAACAACCAAAGTATGACAAAGACGGCCCTAACAAACAGTCTCCTAAAAACCAATCCAAGACACAGGAAAAGAAGGGTCACGGGAAGACAAAGAAAGACACTGAAAAATTGTGCGAGTTCCACAAAATCCCCTGGCACAACACCGATGAATGTCTCTCAAAACAGTAATTGGTGGATGAGATCAAAGGCAAAGAGCCGAACCCTAATTCTGAATCTGATTCTGAAAATAATGGTAAAAGACAGATCATTGACGCGGACCCCATTGCTATTGTCGCGACAACAACAATTCAACCAGAAGAACCAACAGATTCTGAAGAGGGGCAGCACCTTTTTCATTCACATATGTGGGTGAAAGGGACCCCACAATATTTTATTGTTGATAGCGGAAGCAGAAAGAACCTCGTCTCAGCAGAGGTCGTAAAACAATTGGGATTGTCGACAACACCACACCCGCAACCATACAATATCGGGTGGCTTTTCCAAGGACGAGATCTCCATGTTAGCCAATAGTGTCGATTATCATACCGCATCCAACCCTTCAAAGATGAGGTATTATGTGATGTTGCCCCATTGGGTGTCTATGATGTGCTCTTGGGCCAACCATATATGTGGAGATGCCATGTTGTTTATGAGTCTGGACCCCGTAGTGTCATTTTTACTTTGGGGGGTCATCTCTACAGAATACAAAAGGTAGTTCTGACTACTATTCCACCTAAAAAGTTTCGCAAGGTAGTATGTCATACTGCAAAATTCAGCTTCTTCACAATCTATTCAAAAGGAGAACAAAAGGACACTGCACCCACTACAGCCTTGCCCCAAGCACCTTCTATCCAATAGAAGCAGGTCAACCAGGTTGCAGCAAAGCGTAAAGATTCCTTCTGCACACTGTCCTCTCATGTATCTGAACTTGTTGAATAGCCTCAACCTCAAAAGGTTCGTGACAGACTTCCACAAACTGAGCAGTGCGACGTCTCCATCAAGACAAGTAGTTCACCGAGATGCAGATTCAATAAACGCTTTTCCCCCTCCCCCGGAAACTCAACACAATGGAGACCATTGCTTCCAAAGGAGGGAGGATTGATCCAGGTGGATATCGATGGCCACCCACCTTTTCCAATAGGCTCAAAATAGTTTTCTAGCAATTTTGACAATTTATTATTTTTAGCAGGTTTTAACTTTCGGGGCCATTTTGAGGGCTTAAATTAAGGTTTTTTTAGATTGAGGTTCTCAATGATATTCAAAGGCATAATTGAGCCCCCAAAATGAATCTCCTCGACGATACCTTTCCAACAAGCTATTATACGCCTAAAACGGAGATCGTATGCAAAAGTTACGACCCCGGGAAGTTGATGTACTAACTTACCCAAACGGGGCCCACATGACTTTTGGCGCTTCATCTCCTAGGGTTAGGTTTTTGGATGTCTAGGGTTTTGGGCATTTCTTTTTATTGTAAAAAAACCTTCAGATCCTCATTGTAATCATCTTCTTGCGAATGCGAGTAGCCGTCTCATCTCTTCTTAGAGATAAGATGCCACCATTATATCGAGTCCTTCACTCTATATTTTACAGTCTCTATACATTTATTTCATTAATAGAAATCGTGTATTACTGTATATCTGTGTTCATGGTTGCATCTCTGATATATTTCTGTTATATTATTGAATATCTGTGATATCTCTCTGCATTTCTTTCTTATAGCTTCGTTCTCATTTTGTGTCGAAAAAAATCTGGATCAATGGTATCAGATCAGACTGCTCTTGATCATTTTTTCAATGCATGTCCTCGACGAGGTCCGAGTATAGAAAGTTGGGCCTCAAGCTTGTCTCTCTTGAAGACAATTGCTCTCGCACACCCAAGAAACCCTCAATGGTGGAAGAAAAGAAAAACGACGAAGCAGACGATCCTATCAATCTGTTGCTTGAGCAAGCTCTCACGCGACAGAGGGAAGAAATGATGGAGAATTTTGCCCACATATTAAAACACCTACCGATAGCATCAGATGCATCTTCATCAAGCGGGCACTTTGGAGGCACCTCGTCTTTCAAGGTACAAGTTAATTTTTATATTTTTGTATTTGAATGACAGATAGATGCAGAAGCCCTAGAAAAATGGTTAACTCTGCTAGAAGATTATTTCTCTGTTCACAATTTTTCCGACAAAGAAAAGATCACCTTCGCACTCCTTAAAGCTCTGCATCATGTCAAACATTGGTGGGAAACTTATTAGGAGCAAAGTTCCATAGAGGAGTCTGGAATATATGGGGTCGATCCCACTTGGGATTTTTTTGTGGTTCAGTAAAGGAACAGTATTACCCTGTTGGAAACTATGAGGACCAGTACATGAGATTGACCACACTGGGGCAAGAGGGGCCAAGCAGTTATGGAGTTCACCAATACATTCCATACCTTGTGTACCAAGCTGGGTATCAAAGACTACGAGCGACATTTGGTTCTGAAATATCGTGGGGCTCTACACAGATACATCCAAACTGCAATGGATTTTCTAAACATCTCATCACTTGGTGTTGCTTATGGAAATGTTGTTAAAATTGAGCAGAAATTTAAGCACCAAAACAAACGGGAGTTCAGGTCTGCAAATACGCAATAACCAAAGTATGAAAAAGATGGCCCTAACAAACAGTCTCCCGAAAACAAATCCAAGACACAAGAAAAGAAGGGTCACGGGTAGACAAAGAAGGACACCGGAAAATGGTGCGAGTTCCACACAATCCCCTAGCACAACACCATTGAATGTCGCTCAAAACAATCATTGGTGGCCGAGATCAAAGGCAAAGAGCCAAACCTTGATTGAGAATCTGATTCTGAAAATAATGGTAAATGACAGATAATTGACACGGACTCCACTGCTATTGTAGTGGCCACAACAATTCAACCAGAAGAACCAACAGATCCTAAAGAGGGGGAGTGTCTTTTTCATTCACAGATGTGGGTGAAGGGAACCCTGCTGCATTTTATTGTTGATAGAGGAAGCCAGAAGAAACTCATCTCAGCAGAGGTCATCAAATAGTTGGGATTGTCGAAAACACCACACCCGCAACCATACAACATCGGGTGGCTTCGCAGAAATTTAAGCACCAGAACAAATGGGAGTCCGGGTCTGCAAATCCGCAACAACCAAAGTATGACAAAGATGACCCTAACAAACAATCTCCCGAAAACCAGTCCAAGACAAAAAAAAATAAGGATCACGGGAAGACAAAGAAGGACACCGGAAAATTGTGCAAGTTCCCCAAAAGCCCTTGGCACAACACCGATGAATGTCGCTCAAAACAATCATTGGTGTCCTGGATCAAAGGCAAAGAGCCGAAATCTGATTCTGAATCTGATTCTGAAAATAATGGTAAAGGACAGATCATTGACACGAACCCCACTACTATTGTCGCGACCACAACAATTCAACCAGAAGAACCAACAGATCCTAAAGAGGGGGAGCGCCTTTTTCATTCAACGATGTGGGTGAAAGGGACCCCGCTGGATTTTATTGTTGATAGCAGAAGCCAAAAGAACCTCATCTCAGAAGAGGTCATTAAACAGTTGGGATTGTCAACAACACCACACCCGCAACCATACAACATCGGGTGTCTTCCCAAGGACGAGATCTCTATGTCAGCCAACAGTGTCGATTATCATATGGCATCCAACCCTTCAAGGATGAGGTATTATGTGATGTTGCCCCATTGGATGTCTGTGATGTGCTCTTGGGCCAACCATATATGTAGAGACGCCATGTTGTTTATGAGTCTCGACCCCGTAGTCTCATTGTTACTTTAGGGGGTCATCTCTATATAATACTAGAGGTAGTTCTGACTACTGTTCCACCTAAAAAGTGTCGCAAGGTAGTATCTCATACTGCAAAATTCAGCTTCTTCACAATCTGTTCAAAAGGAGAACCAAAATACACTGCACCCACTACAGCCTTGCCCCAAACACCTTCTATCCAACAGAAGTAGGTCGACAAGGTTGCAGCAAAGTGCAAAGATTCCTTCTGCACACTGTCCTCTCATGTATCTTGACTTGTTGAACAGCCTCAACCTCAAAAGGTTCGTGACAAACTTCCATAAACTGAGCAGCGTGACATCTCCACAAGACAAACAACTCACCAAGATGCAGATTCAACAAACGCCTTTCCCTCTCCCCCGGGAACTCAACGAAATGGATACCATTACTTCCTAAGGAAGGAGGTTTGATGCAGGTGGATATCGGTGGCCACCCACCTTTTCCAACTAGCTCAAAACAGTTTTCTGGCAATTTTGGCAATTTACTATTTTTAGCAGGTTTAACTTCCGGGACCATTTTGAGGGCCTAAATGAAGGTTTTTTGAAATCGAAGGTCTCAATGATAGGCAAAGGCATAATTTAGCCCCCTAAATGAATATCCTCAATGATACCTTTCCAACGAGTTATTATACACCTAAAATGGAGATCGTATGCAAAAGTTACAACCCCGGGAAGTTGATGTACTAACTTACCCAAATGGGGCCCACATGACTTTTGATGCTTCATCTCCTAGGGTTAGGTTTTTGGATGTTTAGGGTTTTTGGCATTCCTGTTTGTTGTAAAAAGACCTTCAGAGCCTCATTGTAATCATCTTCTTGCGAATGCGAGTAACTGTCACATCTCTTCTCAGAGATAAACCGCCACCATTCTATCGAGTCTTTCACTCTCTATTTTACAGTCTCTATAGATTTATTTCATTAATATAAATTGTGTATTACTCTGTATCTATGTTTATGGTTGCATCTCTGATATATTTTTGTTATATTATTAAATATTTGTGATATCTCTGTGCATTTCTTTATTAAAGCTCCGTTCTCATTTCGTGTCGAAAATAATCCAGATTAATGGTATCAGAGCAGGCTGCTCTTGATCATTTTTTCAGTGCATGTCCCCGACGAGGTCCGAGTATAACAAGTTGGGTCTCGAGCTTGTATCTCTTGAAGACAATCACTCTCACACACCCAAGAAACCCTCAATGGCGGAAGAACAAAAAAATGACAGAGCAGATGATCCTATCAATCTGTTGCTTGAGCAAGCTCTCACGCGACAGAGGGACGAAATGATGGCGAATTTTGCCCACATCCTTCAACACCTGCCGATAGCATCAGGTGCATCTTCATCAAGCGGCCACTTTGGAGGCACCTCGCCTTTCAAGGTACAAGTTAATTTTGATATTCCTGTATTTGAAGGACAGNACTAGAAGGTTATTTCTCTTTTCACAATTTTTCCGACAAAGAAAAGATCACCTTCACACTGCTTAAAGATCTCCCTCATGTCAAACATTGGTGGGAAACTTACTGGGAGCAAAGTTCCATAGAGGAGTCTGGAATACATGGGGTCGATCCCACTTGGGACTTTTTTGTGGATGCGGTAAAGGAACAATATTACCCTGTTGGAAACTATGAGAACCAGTACATGAGATGGACCACACTGCGGCAAGAGAGGGGAAAAGCAGTTCCGGAGTTCACCAATACCTCCCATACCTTACACACCAAATTGGGTATCAAAGACTCCGAGGGACATTTGGTTCTGAAATACCGTGGGGCTCTACACTGATACATCTAAACTGAAATGGATTTTCTGGACATCTCATCACTCGGTGTTGTTTATCGATATGTTGTTAAAATTGAGAAGAAATTTAAGCACCAGAACAAACGGGAGTTCGAGTCTGCAAATTCGCAACAACCAAAGTATGACAAAGATGGCCCTAACAAACAATCTCCCAAAAACCAATCCAAGACACAGGAAAAGAAGGGTCACGAGAAGACAAAGAATGACACCAGAAAATGGTGCGAGTTCCACAAAAGCCCCTTGCACAACACCAATGAATGTCACTCAAAACAATCATTGGTGGCCTAGATCAAAGGCAAAGAGTCGAACCCTGATTCAAAATCTGATTCTGAAAATAATGGCAAAGGATAGATCATTGACGCGGACCCCACTGCTATTATCATGACTGCAACAATTCAACCAGAAGAACCAATAGATCCTAAAGAGGGGGAGCGCCTTTTTCATTCACATATGTGGGTGAAGGGGACCCTGCTGTATTTTATTGTTGATAGCGGAAGCCATAAGAACCTCATCTCAGCAGAGGTCATCAAACAGTTGGGATTGTCGACAACACCACACCCGCAACCATACAACATCGGATGGCTTTGCCAAGGATGAGATCTTTGTGTCAGCCAACAATGTCAATTTTTATACGACATCCTACCCTTCAAGGATGAGGTATTATGTGATGTTGCCCCATTGGATGTCTGTGATGTGCTCTTGGGCCAACCATATATGTGGAGATGCCATGTTGTTTATGAGTCTCGACCCCGTAGTGTCATTGTTACTTTGGGGGGTCATCTCTACAGAATACCAAAGGTAGTTCCAACTACTGTTCCACCTAAAAAGTGTCGCAAGGTAGTATCCCATACTGCAAAATTCAGCTTCTTCACAATCTGTTCAAAAGGAGAACAAAAGGACATTGCACCCACTACAGCCTTGCCCCAAGCACCTTCTATCCAACAGAAGCAAGTCGATAAGGTTGCAGCAAAGTGGAAAGATTCCTTTTGAACACTGTCATCTCATGTATCTCGACTTGTTGAACAACCTCAACTTCAAAAGGCTCGTGACAGACTTCCACAAACTGAGCAGCGCAACGTCTCCAGCAAGACAAGCAGCTCACCAAGATGCAGATTCAATAAACATTTTTCCCTCTCCCCCGGGAACTCAACGCAATGGAGACCATTTATTCTTGAGGGAGGATTGATCCACGTGGATATCGATTGCCACCCACCTTTTACAATTGGCTCAAAATAGTTTTCTGACAATTTTAACAATTTACTATTTTTAGCAGGTTTTAACTTCCGGGACCATTTTGAGGGCCGAAATGAATGTTTTTTGAGATTGAGGTTCTCAATAGTAGTCATAGGCAAAATTGAGCCTCAAAAATGAATCTGCTCAACGATACCTTTCCAACGAGCTATTATACGCCTAAAACGGATATTGTATGCAAAAGTTATGACCCCGAGAAGTTGATGTACTAACTTACCCAAACGGGGCCCACATGACTTTTGGCGCTTCATCTCCTAGGGTTGGGTTTTTGGATGTCTAGGGTTTTTGGTATTCCTTGTTTATTTTAAAAAGCCTTCAGAGCCTCATTGTAATCATCTTCTTGCGAATGCGAGTAGCCGTCACATCTCTTCTCAGAGATAAGTTGCCACAATTCTATCGAGTCTTTCACTCTGTATTTTACAGTCTCTGTACATTTATTTCATTAATAGAAATCGTGTATTACTGTATATCTGTGTTTATGGTTGCATCTATGACATATTTTTGTTATATTATTGAATATCTGCGATATCTCTGTGCATTTCTTTATTATAGCTCCTTTCTCATTTCGTGCTGAAAATAATCTGGATCAATGATGATGTATTAGTGTTATACTAATCCATGTTGATGCAGTTTATGATGATGATAACACTTCAGCTTCTTGTTGAAATTGATGATAATGATGCCACTTCAGCTTCTTGCTGAAGATGATGATTATGATGCCACTTCAGCTTCTTGCTGAAGATGATAATGATGATGCCACTTCAGCTTCTTGTTGAATATGATGATGATGATGATGATGATGGCACTTCATCTCCTTGTTGAAGATGATTACGATGATGATGATGTTATTTCCTCTTTCATGCCGAAGATGATGATGTTACTTTAGCCTCACGCTGAATATGATGATGATGTTACCTTAGTCTCATGTTGATGAGGATGATGATATCATTCCAGCTCTCCATTATGAATGATGATGTGGATGATGAGAAAAACTTTTGATGATTTACAGATACGCCAGTCAATGTTTCAAGATGTTTTTGATGATGTTGCCCTCTCTCTCGCCTGAGACTGTTGTAGAATACCCTTTTTGTTAAGGGGGAGTGTTGAAATAATGTAATTGCAAAGAGTATTCTAATTATTATTGATGTATTATTTATTAGATCAATCCCCTTTTGCGGATTGGTCATGCCGGCTATTGTAAATGACCAAATCCCCTTTTGGCGGTTAAAACCTAATTGTAATAGGGAGAATAAGAAGTCAGCCCCAGAATATATTAAAGGTGGTTATAACTACCCAGAAGAAGAAGTCGACCCTGCCAGTGAAAAGACACCTCCATCCACACATGCCAGAATTGTATAAATAAAGAGTCTAGCGCCTCATTTGGATATACACTCACTTGTTCATTAGAGCACAAGTTTGGAGCTGTGGTTGGAGAAGAAAAAAGAGAGAGAGAGGCGCATTCTTGGGAGAGGACTTTCTGTATTTGTTTGAGTTATCTCTTGGCATTGTATTGGCTATCTATATTAAGGAAGTTTTTGATGGGTTTTCTCCCCCATGAAGGTTTCCCATGATAAATGATGTGTCTCTTGTGATTGTGTATTTCTCATTGATCATATTTATGCTATTGTTATCTAGTTAAATGAAAAGAACTCTAATAATAGCTTAAACCTTAACACTGACCTCGTTGGGGACATGCATTAAGACGACAAGGAGCAGATCACTCTGATACCACTTCTCTGGATTTTATGAGATGAAAAAAATGAATACAAATTATTAAAAGATGCTTAACACAGAATAACCGAGATACAATAAAACCGGTTTTCTATTCAATAAGGAAATAAGTTGAAACTGTAAAATGCAGCAGAAAACAAGCTTGTTGGAATGGTGGTGGCTTATCTCTGAGAAGAGATGTGACAGCTGTGCTCATTCGCAAAAAGATGATAACCATGAGGCTCTGAAGACCTTTTTTATAATAAACCAAAATGTCACAAACCCTAGACATCCAATAAACCTAACCCTAAGAGATGAAGTGTCAAAAGTCATGTGGGCCCCATTTGGGTAAGTTAGTACATCAACTTCCCAGGGTCGTAAATTTTGCATACAATCTCTGTTTGGGGAGCACGATGGATCGCTGGAAAGGTATCATCGAGGAGATTCATTTTGGGGGCTCAATCAGATCCTTTGGTTATGATTGAGAATCCTGATCCCGAAAAACATTCATTTAGGCCCTCAAAATGGCCTCGAAAGTTAAAAACTACTAAAAATAGTAAATTACCAAAATTGCCAGAAAATTGTTTTGAGCCAGTTGGAAAAGGTGGGTGGCCACCGATATCCACCTGGATCATTGAAGGATTTATAAAAGGACTCAAATTTTATTCAATTAAGAGCAATCAGGCCCACAATTGAAGAGTAATCATAATGGATCGGAAGTTGGAAATGGGTCAAGAAGGCCATCATGAGGGATAAAAAATCATGATAAGAGGCATTTGGTAACTCAATGTACCATTTTATGGCACTCTCTATCAAGGTTCACTGGAAAAAATCTGATCTAATACTGTCATTACCAACGAGTTCAAAGAACACCGTAGGTGAAAGGTCATAATATGGGTAGAAGGATCTTCTCCAGATTTTCCATCAAACTTGGGTATGTCTAATGGTAAATTTGTAGGAATAACCATCCAATGTGGTTGATTCTGAATGGTGTCATTTTTCAATCGAGATAAATATAGTAAGTTTGAGGTAGCTAAGAATAGTAACCGAGGTTTGGAAAACATATTTTGATGGATAAATGATGGACCTTGTGGTCCCAATGAAGTCATAGATACCCCTACCACACTGCATGCAGGAACATTACTACCCCTATTGACAAATGAAAGCTAGTTGTTGGGACAAACCAAAGATTAAGGTTTGAACGAAAAGGAAAACATGCATTAGGTGTAGCCGAACTACCTATGGGTATAATAGAAGCAGAGACTCCAAAAGGTACAAATAACTCACTCGGATGACCCGGTTGGACGTTGGTTGTTTGTCAAGAAAGCACCCATTCCTCTGCAGGCAGATACCCATCTTCATGGGAGATTTGCAAATCCCATCGACTGGCATTGGTCAACACTCCTTCCAACCAATTTCAGGAAAGGAGGTGGAGGCCATTCTGAATGGTAAAGATTCACATGAAGCATGGGAGCGTAGAGGCTATTTCTGCGGCCAAGACTTCAAGAGAAGCAGAAGCATTCAAACGAGTCCAAGTTGGGGAAGCACTCCGAGCGCTGAGAAGGTAAATATATTGCATTTTTCATTAATGGCCTCCAATTCCAAGCACAGGCCATCATTGGAAGAAAGGTTAGGAGAGATGCAAATGGAGCTCATCAAACTGAAGGTTGTGGTCAGAGAGCAAGCAAGAAGCATGTTGAACAACGACTTCGCCGGAGAACAAAGATATGACCTTCTCGTTCAGGATCTCAAAAATCTGCGTGAGGATCTCACATCCGACTCGGATGCCCAATTCAAGGATGTAGCAAATGTGCATGGAGACTTTGGGAAGTGCCTAATCAAGCTTGAAACCAAAATAGGCAAATTGTCTGAAGAATGGGCCAAAAAGAAGTCAACACAGGTGAAGGAAAACGAGGAGGGAAAAAGCAACTAAGTCCACCTCCAGAAGCAACAGCAATAAGACCCTGGTCAACTAGGCTCCTTTACTTTGGAATTTTGGCTCGCCTGGGATTATTGAACCAAGAGCTCCAACTTTTAATCTTAGTGGATTACTTCAGTTGTAAAGCACCCGACAGCTAGTTTGTCAGCCCTTAATACAATTTAGCAGTTATTGTCAAAAAAAAAACTAAAAAAAATTAAAATTAAATTAAAAAAACTAAATTAATAATTATTATTATTATTATTATTATATTTTTAAAAAAAA
>ML794621.1:343588-358526 GCA_009831015.1 Picea engelmannii
TTTTTTTGTTTTTCTCTTTTTGTTAAGTTTTAATATATTTTTTAAATGTGTTTTTTGTTTTTATTAAAAAAAAAATTGAAGATTTTCTCTTTTCTCTTTATTTATTTTTTTAATGTAAATTAAAAAAAAAATGTTAGTAAATAAATTTTCAAGTGACTATTTATGATCTAGTTTTGGGTTTTTTATGTTGTCAAGGCCACAGTGTCAATTAAGTCATAATTAACTGCAATTTTAATGTTTAGAAAAAACATTTTGCTTTAGGTAGCGTCACGTTTTTATTTAAGTGTTGATTTTAAGGTTTTTCTAAGCAACTATTTTATGTTTTAAGGCCATGCTTGAAAAATGTTGTAATTTTGACCCGGTTAGAAAAAGTGGTGCTACCGATAACACCACGTTTTAAGTAGCACCACTTTTTTATTTGGAGGTTGATTTTAAAGTTTTTATGAGCTACCATTTGATCCTTTAAGCCCATGCTTGAAAAAAAATGTAATTTTGACCCGGTTACAAAAAATGGTGCTACCGGTAGCATCGCTTTTTTATTTGGGGGTTGATTTTCATCTTTTTTATGCAAACATACGGGTTTTAAGGGCTAGAGTTCTCGTTTTGAGGTCACATTTCTCATTAGGTTTGTAACTTTGTTCATTTTCAAGAGATGAAACTTTAGAACTTGAACTAGTATGCAAGAGAACTTTACCTTGTAACCCAATTGTTGTGATTTTTTTCTCATCATCTGAGTCAAAACCTAGGTCTTGTTGCACGGTAGGAACAATTTTTTGCTTCCTTTGGCCACCAAATCGCTTTGGTCTTAACTCCAGATGCAACTTCCAACAATGCTCATCATCGTGCCCATTTTTCTGACAATGAGTGGAAGATGATTTTTCTCCCTCTTTCTTTGTTGTAGTTATCCTATTATCCTTCCCTTTGCCTTCCCTTTTGAAATGGTATTGTGAATGCTTCTGATCTTCCTGTACATTCTTCCCCATGCTTTCAAGGTGGGTTCCTTGCACACACACCTCATCTAAGTTTATGGGGTTAAACAATAATAATGTATGTTGAATGTAACTGTGAAGTGCACCAATATACTTCATCAAAGCTTCATGAGAATCTAAATGAATATTTAATGAAGTGTTTGTTTCTTAAATTCCTCTGTGAAACTCTAAACACTTTGATCTCTACCCTGTCTTAGATTTTGCCATTCCATCATGGCTTTTTGAACATACCCCAATGGATAAAATTGTTTTTTCAACACATATGTAAATTCAGACCATGAAGAAAGGATTATACCATTATGTTTGCTATCTTTCTAAAGTTTTCTCTCCCACCATATAAGGGTTGTGCCTTCGAGCCGAAAAGAGGCCAACTGGATCTTCGCCTCTTCCTCTTGGATCTGTTGTACACGACAATAAACTTTGATTTGTCTGGTCCAATTATTAAGCTTATTTGCATTAGCTTCTCTATTAAACATGGACAAATTAAATTTCACATCGAGTTTCAACAATGGCTTTTTAAAAGTACTTGGATGAAAACTAGAATGATGACAATGTTGAGAATAATGAGAATGAGAGGAAGAGGAAGAAGAGCTTGAACTTGAAGATGGTGATGGAGGCTCAGGAGGGTCTTCTCCATTTTCCTGGTTCACATTATCCTATTCTTTAACTTTTTTCTTCTTCTCCTTCTTTGCCACTCTCTTCTCATAATCTGCAAACAATTTTTCTACCATATTTGACATGCGGTAGAAAGCCTTGTGAAAATTCTTCTTATACTCTGTATGAAGTTCTTTATCCTCCATTTTCCTTCTTCGAGTTGCACGTCCAATCTCTGGGTTGAAATTCTTAAGTTTTCCTTCATCTATTTTGAGCTTGGCCCTGGTAAGCATTCACACTCGCAATTCAAGTAAAAGAAGACCGCTTTGATATCAACATGATCCAGGATCTTTTCATCGATGAAATTTACATGAATTGCATTAAGAAAATAAATAAAATCTTATGTGCAACATAATTAAAGAAGACGGAAATATGGAAAAAAGATGAGAAGAAGAACAATAACACAAGACATGATAACAAAGTTCGTCTAGCAATGGACTACATCTTCAGGCATGTTTCGAAGTGGAGACGCTTTATATTATTCTAAGAAAAATTGGCATAAAATACATGATACCTCAAGTCTGAAAAGTGGCCTTCATATTCGTTTCCCTAATGCAAAATTTGACTACACCAGTGAATTCATGGAGAGGAGTAGTGCAAAATCGACTGTCAAATCGTCTCAATCCGACATCGTCACCTTTAGGTCTTTGTTGGGCTCTCTGCCTCAAAATTTGTGCCGTGAGACTACAATAAATGCTTCCCTGCACAAAAAATTGTGCCACTGTACCTGTCGGGTGCCAACCCTGAGCTATGGTGAAAGGTTATGTTTAAATAAAAATAAGAGGGCAGACTTACCAAGTCTGATTGTTTGGTTCGTTGGCAACTTGGTATACAATTAAGGTTTGGTTAGGGTATATAATTGGGGGAGATCTCGGGGTCAAACCCGCAGACCTCCCATTTTTACACATTTGTTATAACGATATGTTAATATAACCATTGGTTATATTAACGACCACCCATCGTATCCAAACTCTCACTTTGTTTACTGTCAATAGTATGGGATAGGTGCACGGTCCAGGTCTGACCAAATTCCACGGGATAACACTGGTGTACGGTTGCTGGATTATGTGAATGCCGCCAGATTTTGTGGTATGATCGGAATACGAGCCATCGGATTTTGTGGGTCGTATGACCTATTAATAATTTTGTGGGTCGGCCGATGACCTATTAATATTTTTTATTTATTTTTCCATCGTTGGCCCTCATTGGGCATTTGCGAGGTGCCACGTGGGTGGTGCCACATGGCATCACCTGGTGTTACACATTATTTTCATCACCCTTTGATCTAGGTGGATCCAAAACCGCTCGAAAATACTCAAATGCAGAAAAGAGGATCTAGGAATGACCCAGAAGTCTAAGAAGGGTCCCTAGGCTCAGAAAATGCTCAAAAATCAAAGTTCTCATAATTGGATGATACCAACGCCATTGCGTCCGACTCGTTCTCCCAATTTCGGCCATATATTTACTTTCTCAAACGAAGCTCGTATGAAGAAGTTATGACACTCTGAAGTTTTTCGAAAAAAAGAATAAAAAGTCAAACAATCAACAGGCCGTACTAATGACGTCAGCAGTACGGACGCTGACGTCAGCATGACACAAGTCAGCCTCTAGAAGCCAGCAGTTTGGCGGATCCAGCCAAATCTTGAGGATTTTCGCCAAATCTGGCAGTTACCGCCAAATCTGAAGGAGGTTCGCTAAGTTTAGCGAACTGGTTAGCGGCTTTGCTTATTTAGCCAAACACGCAACACGAGGTAGAAGAGGAGTTGGCATGCTTTTTGAGACTGTACGGATCTGACATGCAGAGGCTGCATTGGAATTCGTACGAGGAGATTTCCCAGGGGACCTACTCAGAAATAGGTCGACTTTATACTCAAAAGTTGCAGAATTTCGAGAGGATTCTGAATATGCTATATGTTTCTTAATCAGAGTAGACAAACAAAAAGTTGTCTCCAGAAGAGGAATTGGCATGTTTTTCGAGACTATATGGATCTGACAGAAAAAAATTGCATTAGAATCCGTGCTAGGAGGTGTCCCAGGTGACCTGCTCAAAAATAGATCGACTTTATACTCAAAAGTTGCAGAATTTCGAGAGGATTCTAAATATGCTCTATGTTTCTTCATCAAAGTAGTCAAACAAAAAAGTGTCTCCAGAAAAGGAGTTGGCACACTTTTCGACACTGTAAGATCTGACAGGCATTGGAATTCGTGCCAAGAGGTGTCCCAGGCGACCTACTCAGAAATAGGTCGACTTTATACTCAAAAGTTGCAGAATTTCGAGGGGATTCCGAATATGCTCTATGTTTCTTCATCAGAGTAGCCGAACGGAAAAGTGCCTCCAGATCCTATTTGAGCGAGTCAAGCATACTCAAGTTTACAATCAAAAGTTGCAGAATGACGTTTTCCAGCCACCTATGAAGTCTGTTTCTGCCCAGAATCGCAGATCTGAAAGTTGGTTTTTGGGAGCTGTTATGTAAGCCTTTCTTTGTAATTTTTTAAGCATTTAAGATTAATTAAAGAGCGGTCTCACTGTTGGAGTGGACCCGGAGACATAGCCAAGAAGTCTGGTGAACTCCATTACCAATTCTTGTTCATAGACGGTTTGGTTACATGTTTATGTGCTCATATGCTTGATGAATGTTCTTTAATTTTGCATTACAAAGATGGTTAACAATTAAAAATTCACATGCAAATAATGGTTAAAAGATCTTGAATTTTAGATCAAGTTAAATTTTAGATCACCCTTGTGACCGTTAATGATGTAAACCTATTTGTTGCCTTCAGAGAGGTAAGTGGTCTAAATTCCTGAAGAAAGAAGGGAGAAGAACTTTTACTAAGAGAAGAAGTTGTATTTTCCTTTGTAAAAACCCTATTAGGGAATATTTCTGCAGGTTGCACTATACACAGGGTGCGGAAATGCCCGATTTCCGCACCTTGCTCTATAGCTAGGTTATAGAGTTTCCGCAGGTTGCTCTATAGCTAGGGTGCAAAAATTCCTGTGCATGGGAAAAATGAGCTTCTTTTTTATGCTTCTAGAAGGAGAAGCTTCTATGGTGAGGTGGCATCCGAATGGTTTGGATCTTACTTGCTTTCATGATTTAGTGGGATCATCCTAACCTCCTCACCTTATCCTCTTAAACTTATAAAAGGAGAGGAGCTCTCATGGAGAAAGTTAGATTGGCTTGAGCTTGAGTTTTGTAGATTGGAATTTTGGCTTGATTAGAGTGGCTTTGAGCTTTGCTTTGTCAAGATAGATTGTGAGTAGCTATCAAATCCATGGTCTCAGAATCCTTGGAGAAAGAAGTGTGTGGGAAGCAAGGAACTGTTGGAAGGAACCTAACAACATCAAGGCATCTGGTCATATCTTTCTTCCACATTCTTTAATACATATATACTTTTCTTTCCCAAATGAATGTTATTTGTCCATATTGTATGATTCTTTGATCATGTACATAGTTTCATATCAAATAGACTTTGTTATTCTTGTCTTCGTTGGCTTGTGTTTATTTGCAGATATTTCTCCATAAGCCTCGCAATGGAGCTTGGATTGCATTGGCGAAGTCAGATCTTCGATATTTAAAAGGTATGTCCTAGATCCATTTCTCATTTGATGATTGAAATCTAAGGAAAGAGTAGTGTGTTGTCTTGTTTTGTTCTAGTTTCGTAGTGAATATAGGAGGATTGATTTGTGTATGCACTTAACAATTAGCCCGATAATAAAATTGGCGACTCCATTGGGGATCAGATTGTTTTCCTAGTTTTCCTTGCTTTCTTGCTTTGATTTCTTGGATTTTGTTTTCTAAGTCACTGGGAGATCCAGCTTGACTCTCTGACTGATTAAACCACACTGGAAAAACCTTATTACTTTTTACTTAGATTTCCGCGCCTTGCTTTGAGGGACAGCGAGGCGATATTTGATTTCCACACCATACTGTTTGACACAATGCGACATTTCCGCACTGTATCGGTTCTCTGGCCTGTGGTGATCAAGGATTTCCGCACTATGTTAGTTTGGTAGCCTGCGACGATTGTGAAAAAATTTAGTTTTTTTATGGTTTTCCCTGCCCAGATCTTTGTAAGTGTTTGGGGTGATTTGTTGGGTCTATTTACAGTCTGCTTGACAACTTTGAAACTGATTTTAGCCATCTTTGCTTTGTTTGCTTTTGAAAGATTTGGTCTCTTGCTTTGAGTGTCTTTCAGTTACAAAACATTGTTTTTTCTTTAGAATTGTTTGGTGAAAGAACTTTTTCTTTTATTGAATAGTTTGTGTTAAAAGAGAAAATTTGTTTGGGTTGCTTTGTTTTATAAAGATTTGCTATTGCTTTTAACTATCTTTGAAACAAAAAATTGATTTCTTGCTTTATATTAGATTGGGGGCATTCTTGCATTTGAAGTAGCGAAATTGCATGATTTTTTGGCGTTTTTGGTCTTGAATCGTGTATTGGTGTACAGTCTCTTTAGATCATTTCCTAAAGTTCTTGATATTGATGAGTTTTAAAATTTTGGGACATTGTGCATATGGGAATGATAAAGGTTTTCTCCTTCTCGTAGCATAGCTTTCATCGAAATGAAAAGATTGCATCTTCATCTCTTTGCATAACTTTCGAGTCGGTCAAAACACCATATTGTCCATGCTATTTTCCTTTTGAGTAACAACAACCTTAAAATAAAACGCTTAAAAAATTTGATTAGACATTTTTATATCTTCTGGTAGCAAACCTACATTAGATTAGTTGTAGAGCTTTGGAATAGGTGTGAAAAATAACTTTCCAAAGCTGCGAACAAACATAGAATCTTGAGTTAGGGAGCGGTGAAATCCACTTGCTACATTTTGTCCCGGGAAGCCCTTCTCACATAAGGGTCAAACCTGAGGTCACATTGAGACTTGCAGAGTTACTCACCCTGCTTTGTTGATCTTGGTATAGAGATTGTGCATATTATGGGGGTCGCTTGAAAGGTATACCCACAATGATGAGTGGAAGCCTTTCGTGTTGATTTCGGGCTAGATACCCTGCCTTTGCACGTGGATTGGACTATTGATTGTTTCCCCAGGCATCAATGTAGTAGTTGGTAACCTTAGTGGCCTATCTCTTTAGGGTCTTTACACAAGGTGACTATGGAGGGGCAAGTCTTCACGATACCTGGAATTGACGTTGGTCAAACTCACTTGGGCTCCTTGGAGGGTATACCCACGATTATGTGTGGGAGCTTGCACTGGGGTGTAAGTCCATTAAGCAGGTCATCAACGTAACTTTTCCACCCGCTCTATCTCAACCCCTTCTTACTTTGTTCCTGCGACGTTGGATTTCATCATGAACTAGTGTGCTCATTGTGAGAAGGTTTTGTTTTCTTGTTTACTTACTAGATTTTTAGCGTGTGTTGTTTGTTTTCCCTAGTGGACTCTAGGTTGGATTTTTATTTTTAATGGTGTCAGTTCCCTGAATGAACAATGAAGGAACCTCTGCTCCAGGGGAACCTTTTGTTTTTCCTTCTTATGGAAACATTGGTCCTCCTCACATCGCTCCTTTGAGCCTTCCAGGTCTCACAATTGGATTACCAATATGGTTGTTTTCCACTCAAGTAGTTTCGAATGCAGTTAGTGCTTTATTTATAAGCACTTCCCCCCAAGAACATCAACCTCATGTTGATCCTTCACCTTCTTCATCAGTGAGATCTTCTTCGTCTTCTTCACTTGCAAGGTCTTTTTCCATTTCATCTTCTTCACCGAGTGAAAGCTCTAAAGCTAGTAACTCGTTGAATAAGAAGAAAAAGAAACAGAAGAATAAGAAGAAGAAAAATAAACAAGGGTCCAAACTCCCAACCACTGCTGGAAATGTTGGAAAGAAACCAGTTATTATTAATCATGCTAGGAGTGTTGATGATGCCAAGATCATCCAAACAACCCGTAAACCCAAGTGCCCTTGAAGGCTTTGTAAGGGAAGCCATATTCTTAAGAATTGCCCTGGTCTATCCAAGGTTATAGAAACATGGTCTACAACTCCTTTCCAGTCCATGTCATCAGCCTATGAACAACATGTTGATGACCTCCCGTCAACTAGTCAAGATACCATTGGGAAGAAGAAAAGTAAAGTCAAGTTCCTGTGCATGTTATGTGAAGGGAGTCATTTAACTCACCTTTGCCCTCGTATGGACGAAGCCTCGAAATTACTGGAAGACATGACTATTTCACAGCCTCACCTTCTAGCTGCTTATCGCAAGCTTATTCTCAACCCACCTGTAGTTGATGGAATGATTAATCTGGTCCCTTCGTCGATCAATTCGGTTGATCATGTCGTCAATATGATCACGTCCTTAGTTGAACCAGTTGACAAAGTGGTTGATCTGATCCCATCCTCGATCAATCCCACTCTCCCGCTAGAGAGTACAACCCAAGCAGTTGATCCATTTCCACTTGTCGACCCCATTCTCCCCTTGGAGAATGCCACCCAAGTGGTCGATCTGATCTCATTATCGGTCGATCCTACTCTCCCGCTAAAGAGTAAACCTGATGTTGCTTATGTTTTTCTTGTTGATACATAATCTACTATGCTAGGGGGCTTTCCTCCTTCTCATGTAGAACCCCCTCCAAGTAATGAAGCCATCCTTTTTAATTTGGGTGTGCTAATTGGACCTTGTCTTCCTTGTCACATTCCGTTCAAGATTACAGTATAGGTTTGTGGTCGGGACGTTCCTCAGACGCTGATAGACGAAGGTTCGTCCGTTAGTATTTTGTCTTCTCTTGCTTGGCAAGCTTTGGGTTATCCTTAGCTTGTGTTGGTTACCCAGACTCTGTTCGCTTTTAACAGAAGAACCAGTCACCCTTTAGGGATCCTTCCTCAGTTTCCCATAACTTTGGGAGAGAAAATTGTTTTTATTGATGTCATGATAGTCCAAGACCCCTTGGATTTTGATTTACTCCTTGGGTGAGATTATGTCTATGCCATGAAAGCTATTGTGTCCACTCTTTTTCGTGTGATATATTTCCCTCACGATGGAAGAATTGCGACTATTGATCAACTTTCGTTCATTGGCCCTGACTTGACCATCAACTCAATGCCCTCTCTGAATGGTTCTTATATGCAGACGGTATCACCCCTGCCATAGGTCAATTATGTGGCGTTGTCTCCCATGCCTTCGGTTGTCGATGCAGATGGGCCTCTCACTGTAAGCTCACTCCCTTATGACTTGGATCTGGTAGTTGACATCGTAATCTATGTTGGGTATATGTTATATTCTTTGCATGTGTGTGTCTAGGCGCGATAGGTTCGACAATTGCGTTTAACGATCCCTTTAGTAGTGCGATTTGTTTCGTGTGCGTCGGGTGCTTCCTAGGGGGGTCCCAGGGGAGGCCAGGTATGGCCCCCTCCTGGTTACGCGCAGCGTTTGGCACCGAGTGGTAGCTTGGGGCAGCGCCCCGACTTTCTTTTTTTTTGACATTTTTTCTATTTTTAGTGGTTTTCTAAATTAATCTCGGATTAAGGGATTAGGGTTTTGGTATCTACAGAATACCTAAAAACATTGTATATATTGTATGGTGAATGGTGAAATTCAATATAATGAAAATAATAAAGGTTTTCCCCGGTTGAGGGTTTCCAGTATAAATCTTTGTGTACTATGTGTATGAGCCATTGATTAATTTAAGTTTTGCTTAAGAATCTATATGCATTGCTTTACTTCACAAGTTTAAAACTTACATGTGGTATCAAAGCCTCTCACTGTAAGCTCACTCCCTTATGATTTGGATCCGGTAGTTGACATGGTAATCTCTTCGGTAGGGCTATTGGAACCTGATCTCCTTACCCCTATCGCGACCCTCGACATGTGTTCCTTCTAGAGTGTGTTTCTTCTGTCGAGTGAAGATCTCTTGGAATCCATGACCGAGTTTTGTCCCTTGACATGTTGTCCTTCCAAAGCACTGTCCTCTTGGAAGCCATGATAAAAAAGAGTAGCTTTGAGCATGGTTTTTTTTATTTCAAGCTCATTAAAAAATGAAACGAGTTATGAGGATAGTTTTTGCGTCTCTGTGACAACCTCGTTAAAAAATGAAACAGAGGTTACGAGCGTGGTTCTTTTTTCTGTGTCAAGCTCGTTAAGAAATGAAACAAATTGTTCCCCCTCTCTGTTTGAGTTAAGTCCTTCTACTACTATTTGAAGCTTCATTTCATTCTCCTTTGCAGTTGGATGAAACAAAGCTTGGGGGGCATTTGCTTTCAGCCTCTGGACTTCATACCGAAGTTAAGCCGTTGGTTTCTTAAGCCGGGGGCTAAGTACCAACCATGCGAATCTGTGAACCATGCGTTGAGAAGTCGCAAGCATAGTTTTCTTTGGTTCACGCTTGTGTAAAAATGAAACCATTTACCTCAAGCATAGTTTCTTTTGGTTTAAGCTTGTGTAAAAATGAAATCAAGTCCAAGCATAGGTTTGGCTAGTTTTAAGCTTGTGTAAAAATAAAATCTATCCCAAGCATAGTTTTGTTTTATTTTGTTTTAAGCTTGTGTAAAAATGAAAACAATTTCGAGCTTAGTCTTTGTTCTTTCTCATGCTCGTAAATCAATGAGAATGTAACCGAGTATACTTTTATCACTTTTAAAGGTTATACGAAAAAAGAAACCCCCTGGAGTTCCCTTTAAGCTCTTTTTAGACTCTCTAAACATGAAAAGATTGTCGAGCGATCTTGTTAATTTCACGCTCGATAAAGTATTAAAAAGCGCATCTGTTGAACGATAGTTTATCTCTTTTTTTGTCTCATCAGACTACTTTACGAAAAATGACATTTTGGAATTTTCTTTAAGTGTTTTTCAAACTCTCTAAACATGAAAAACCCCTAAGTTTTCTCTCTTTGGACTCGTAAAACAAACATCGAAAGACCCATATGAGACCGAACCACTCATTCTTAGGGTTTGTTAAATATACTCTAAAGGACTTGTCTGAATGATGAACTTACATCAACAAGCATATGTTATCCTCCTCAAGTTTGCGTAAAAATAAAGAGGTACTCTCCAACAATGGTGGGGGAAAAATTGGGAAATAAATGTATCTAAACCTGTGTTCTATGGAACATTCACTTTTGAACATGACACCCTTTCACTCGCTTTGTGTCCAGGTTGGAAAATCCACTTGTCTCTTGATCATACTCCTTTATAAAATTACCCTTTGGTCTGTGATCCATGTTGTTGAGTTAATATTTCCAAGACAGTTTTCGAGTAGTCAATATGTTCAAAGAGAAGTTCAACCCGGAAAGCCTTCTATTGCGTCGACCATTTTTGCAGTCCTTATGCCTTCTATTGCGTCGGTCATCCCTGAGTCAGTCCCGAGTCACTGGTTACTATGATCTACTTCAAATCTTGTTACCCGTTTCGTGTCATTGATGGGGGATGCGTTAATGCCCTCTTGTGACAAGTCTTTTCCCGTTGACTTCAACTCATTATCCAGGAATTAGACTTAGAAACTAATTGGTACCTTGGAACTTGCATGCCTCAATAGCGGGTTTCCTCGCTTTCGACAATGGGTTTTCATTATTGACCCTTGATCGGAAGATTCCACCGAGTGTTCGTCTTCAACTCATTAATTCACATTTGTTGGATTGTACTAGAGTACCTTGGGAGTCATTGACATTAATGGTGATTTCCCTCACACTTGTTAACGGTATTCATTAATGACTGGTAATCAAATGGTTTATACCATATTCGACTTCAGCTCATGCATTCACATGGTTAGATTCGTATTATAGAGTGGTGGAGATGAAGACCCTATATCTTTTCTGAAAGATTCGGGTTGCGTTGGAGTATATTCAAATTGTACTGTTGCATAGATCCACTATGTATGTCTCGTGGCTATGTTCAAATTTGAGTCTTTAACACATAGATCCATAGTGTATTTTTGGTGGCTATGTTCAGATTTGAGTTATATTGGCATGGATCCACAGTGTATGTTGGTGGCCATGACCTATCTTACTTGACATGGATATTTGCATGTCGACATTTATGCTTTGAGTCATTTGTATTCTGAGTATGGGAATGCCTACCTCAGTGATGATATATTATTGTACTATATTTTCTTGTTCGTTGGCAGGTTTTCGACCGACATGTTCCTTGTTCCCTACACACACTCGACAAAGTATTTCAGCTATCACTCTGTTCTAACTTCATACTTTGAGGGGCTCTCTGTTACGCATTATTTTCATCACCCTTATGGTTGTTAATGATGTAAACCTATCTGTTGCCTTCAAAGGGGTTAGTGGCTTGAATTCCTGAAGAAAGAAGGGAGAAAAACTTTTACTGAGAGAAGAAGTTGTATTTTCCTTTGTAAAAACCCTATTAAGGAAGATTTTCCCAGGTTGCACTATACACAGGGTGCATAAATGTCTGATTTCCGTAGGTTGCTCTATAGCTAGGCTGCGGAGTTTCCACAGGTTGCTCTATAGCTAGGGTGCGAAAATTCCTGTGCGTGGGAAAAACGAGCATCTTCTCAATGCTTCTAGAAGGAGAAGCTTCTATGGTGAGGTGGCCTCCGAACGGTTTGGATCTTACTCGCTTTCATGATTTAGTGGGATCATCCTAACCTCCTCACCTTATGCTCTTCAACTTATAAAAGGAGAGGAGCTCTCATGGAGAAAGTTAGATTGGCTTGAGCTTGAGTTTTGTAGATTGGAAATTTGGCTTGATTAGAGTGGCTTTGAGCTTTGCTTTGTCAAGATAAATTGTGAGTAGCTATCAGATCCATGGTCTCATAATCCTTGGAGCAAGAAGTGTGTGGGAAGCAATGAATTGTTGGAAGGAACCTGACAACATCAAGGCATTTGGTTGTATCTTTCTTCCACATTCTTTAATACAAATATACTTTTCTTTCCTATATGAATGTTATTTGTCCATATTATATGATTCCTTGACCACGTACATAGTTTCATATCAAATAAACTCTGTTATTCTTGTCTTTGTTAGCTTGTGTTTATTTGCAGACATTTCTCCATAAACCTCACAACGGAGCTTGGATTGCATTGGCGAAGTCAGATCTTCAATATTTAAAAGGTATGTCCTAAATCCATTTCTCATTTGATGATTGAAATCTAAGGAAATAATAGTGTATTGTCTTGTTTTGTTCTAGTTTCGTAGTGAATCTAGGGGGATTGATTTGTGTCCGCACTTAACAATTAGTCCGATAACACCTGGGGGTGCCACGTGTCACCCACTAATAGGCCCATGTGGCCACCCAAACTACCAAATCAACATGCCACATGTCAACTTCTGGGTGGTGCCACGTCGACATGCTGATGTCATCATTACGTCATACTGACGTCATCTTAGCATAGTCCGCTGCTGATGTCAGTTGATGTCACCCTGTTGACTTTGACTAGGTTGACCAAAACTTTGACCGTCTATAACTTCTTCATCCAGACTCCATTTGAGGTACCGTTTGCGTCGTTGGAAAGCTTGCGACGAGCTCTTCAGCTTGGTGCTATTTTTGCTGAGATTTGAGTAATTTGATCTTTCCCTTTCAGATCCTCTTGGATCATTATTATTCAACATTGAGCAAGTTACAAGCTCTCTGGTTCATCTCTATGCTCCCCAATGACATCTAGGCAACCTCTTTACATCATTCACCACCAAAGAACCCCTCTCTCATTGTGGAGAAGTATATAGAACATTGAGTTGACCGAGAGGATAGCTAGAAGGTGAGTCGTCCCCAACGCTTCAACTTCTCTCTTGTCCACTTCTCCTTCTTTTATTTATTTGTTTGTTTTTTCTCACATGTGAATTTTTTTTTATGAAAATCTTATTATTTCTTTACATACAACAATATACTCTTCAACTTTACACATATTACATACAAAATAAACATTAATCATGATGGGATGGAGCCCTTCACGTCAACAAATTGATTTCCTTTTTTATTGATAACCTTAAACTTTGCATATGCTAAATCTTAGAATCCTGTACCTAAAATCAATTATTCTTATTGGATCCGATTCAAATCAATATACATAAATAAAATTATAATTCAATGAGAAAACATTAAGAATATACTCACATAATCAAGTGTGCACATTGATTTTAGCTTTTAAGATCTGATTCGAATTAATATATATAAACAAAATTAAAATTTTCTGAGAAAACATTAAAAACATATTCACATAATCACGTGTGCACATTGACTGTAGCTTTTAAGATTCTCATGTAGAATCCACTTACCCTTTCAATATAATAAACACACTTAAAATTACTTACACCTATGAGAATAAAGTTTTACTGCTCTACCATTAACCCACAACCCAATCAACTGTTGTCGGAACTGAGCCCCGTCCAACACGGCCAAAGGCACGTCATCAAGTTTTCCCTCGATTCCACCGCCTCTCGAAAGAAATCCCCTGCCAGCAAATTTAAAAATTTCGTAAGATATAAAGTCTTACGGGTCATTCCGTAGGAAAACAAGGTAAAAGCAAAGCTTCGAACTGGGTAAATCCCAAATTCCGGGGAGCATCGAGAGATGCCGAAGAGGACTACCCACACGTATTCCAGCGAGGATGCTGCTCCAGATGGCCCCGAATCCGATCTCTACGTCTATTACTGCAAGCATTGCGGTTCTCATGTCCTCATCACAGGTTCCACTCATCATTTTTCTTTTGAATCTGCATTCCTTTATTGCATCTCAATGTATTTTTGAATATCTCTATCAACTCAATTTTATTGTAATGTTAGCCCGAAAACTGGCAATTCAATATGAATGTTCAGCCCAAATGCTCATTTGATGTTATATTTGTGGAAGTTGTCTTTCTGTGTGCCATTTTTGCATTTTTTTGGATGGCATTTATAGGGTTTCTTTGACCCAATTATTCATATATTTAACTGCATTTAGGCTGGTCAGCCCTTTTTTATCCTCTTGGACGAAACTCCTTACGATATCAGCTCTGGTTAAGAAGCTGAGATATCCATTCCGTCAAATTCACCCGAATTTTGTTCTTTGATTCATCAGCATAAACCTCATCAGCATGGGAACTGCCATTAACGCCGCCTTTGCATTAACAGGGAACCGTGTTTATCTCATTGAAACGACTCGACACCGTGGGAAGACTTGGTCAACCTATCATGGGGAGCACGCCGGTTAGGTTTTGAACCCGGATCATCATGGTAAAGTGCTCCGAGTTGCTAGCAGATCACATCCCGAGTGACAATTTTTATTTAGCTGTGTTATTTGCACAGAAAGAGTTATCGAAATTGAGCAAGTTTACCATGAGTTGGGTAAGTAACGGGGTTGAAGCTTATTTCATAAGCAGTGCCTTTGGAAAATCAAGTAACCGAGTA